>JANHFP010001577.1:326187-337985 GCA_032468135.1 Calamaria suluensis
ATAGATAGATAGATAGATAGATAGATAGATAGATAGATAGATAGATAGATAGATAGATAGATAGATAGATAGCTATAAGACAGGATCTTATTTTTGGGAAAACATGGTATATACTTTTTATTTAAGTTAATACTAAAAACAAATGCCTTCGCCTTCTGTTTTACCTGCTGGTAAGATGAAGAAAATGAAAGCTGTCCAAAGATGATTCAAGCAATGCAATTATTGTACATATTGCAGAGCCCAGGTGCTAATGAAGGTGAAGAAGAACCTTTGCAAGAACACTCTTTTAAAGCCCAGCTTTTTAGGCTATTCTCCTGGGTGACAGGGATGGACCAGTTTGAGCATCTTCATATAAGGCAATAAAGTTATGTGTGCAAAGGAGCACACTGGTGTGGTTTAAACGCTGTCTTGCAAGGGACATATCTGAACCTTCAGTGCAGGCAGAGGTCTCTCTGAGAAGCAGAAGTTTGTGAAACTGCATTTTCATTCTATGCTCCTATTTATCTCCTGCAAAGACAGGAGAAAATATTTTAAAAACTGAGAGGATGCGTATGATTCAATGCAGTTTAATGCTGTATTTTAATGAAATGCACAGACTGTAGCATGATTAGCAATACAAGGTAAATTATATCTCATATTCTGTATTCTTGTCCATACTCAAAATGATTATTGAATTGTGCATTACTGAAGATTTATATTGTAAACTACCTATGTTGTCAAAATGTACTTTACGCGAGTGGAATGCTATTTAAAACAGCAAGAATCATTATTTGGCATATTGCTAAATAAGTATGGTTGATCTCTTACTTTTTAAAATGGAAACCAGCACTTAAGGTTCAGTTTTAATATATTTTGTTTTTTAATTGTGATGTTTTATAATTTGAGCTCTTCCAGTTTGCCAATGATATATATTGGTTGGAAATAACTATTGCCGTGCTGTGCATGTTTTTTCCCCCCGTCGCTCTTACTTGTGTCTGCCTTTGATGTTAAAAAAATATAAACTTGTGAAATTGCTGCTCACAAAACCAAACACAACATTGCTGTGAATTAATGGTGAATGCTTGTGCCAACAAACATTCACAGAAGAATTTATAATATAACTTGGGGTTGGGAGATTGTTTTTTGCATGTGTTTCAGTGTGCCTGCTTTGACTTGAATGCTAGATCAAAAGGTTTCATTCTCAATGGAGAATTCTCAGTTCTCTACCTTGTGCCCTACATAGAGACATCTTTACAGTTCTTTAATTTCTGCCCACATTTGTCATTGGCTTTGTATTACAACTGGAGGCCTTGAATCTCCCAGTAGTTCTGTGCAAAAAACCCTAACTTCAATAAAGAAGAAATGTTAATTAATGAAAGGGGATGTTCTTGCATTCTGCTAAACAGTAAATACAATTTTCATCTAAGTTTCTCTTGTTATACCGCTTTCAAGAATTACGAAACTTTTTCAAACAAACAAACAAACAAGAAATGCAGAATTAAAATAGCATTGAAAATTTAATTTACCAGATTTTGCCATGTTTGTTCTTAAAAATTATATTGTAGTTACTTATTATAAAATAATTGTAAAAATTGGCTTCAGTTTAAGTGTTTGAAGAACTCAATCATTTAAGAGTGGTGACTTAATTGAGTATTATGGAAAAGTAATTGTAAAACTGGGTTATGTTAAACTCCTTTTAACATATGTGGAACATTTTGCAAAGCATTTTAGATTTTCTTGAGATACGTAGGGTTGAATCTCTGAAGGGCTACTAAAGTCTAAAGTATGGGATCTACAGGTGGGAAAATGCAGCTCTCATCTTTACAGATGAATGACTTCCATTCTTTGTTCTTTTCACCTTTGTAGAACCACCTCACAGCCTTTGCAGAAGTCACATGATGGAGAAAGGGATGTCTACTCGCTACATTGGACATCATCTCTTTCCACAGTTCACTCGTAATGACTGAAACAATTTCAATATTTAAAGAAAAACTGATTTGGTCTTAGAATCTGATCCAACAGCATTAAAATTTACAGCAGTCTAGGAAGAATATGCCCGAGTTAAGAATATTTTCCAACTCCAACCAAAAACATTGTACCATTTAGGGACTGGGTGGGGAAGAGTGAACCTCAGCATGTCATATAAACATACAATTTCCCCTGTTCCGGCATATTTATTTCCTAACTTGGTCATGTAAGTATTAGACTGTATTCCAAGGAGATCTGGTCTTTAAAACTCAGCATGACACTTAGCTCCCATTTAAACCGATTTCAGTGTACACTTTTCTAAAACAATCTTATCCAGAATTCGAATGCCACTGGCACTTCCTATTATATATTTCTCATACCACATTTCTTAAGACTGGTGCTTCTGTTTTTGAAGAAAAAAAATGCCATTTATACTCTTAGTAAGTATTCTATTGTTATTTTAAAAACAAATTATTTATTTCGATATTTTCCTGACTTCATGTGGTTGAATAGTTGATTTTGTAGTTCTTCAAATGTCTTCAGTGTGCCCTGTTAGGATTAGAAATGAGAACATGTAGACATTGGGGTAGATTATTCTTTTACTATCAAACACTAACTGAAGATTTATAACTCCAGACCTATTGCCAGCATATTCATATGCCTACTCATTCATAACACACCATTATTGCTTTTTTTATGGATAGTAGCTAAAGGTTACGGGATTTAGAAAACCCACTTGTAAAAGTAGTTTTAAAGCCATTCTGGCCTTTACATATTGGGAGCAATAATTAGAATATTCTTTGTTCCCAGTGGGGGGCAGAGGATACCACTCCCCGCTCCTGCTTAGTGCTGAACCAGCAATCATCCCCCCTCCCACCGTTTTTTAAACCTCAGAGAATAAAGATTCACAGAGCAAACGGAAGGGCGGAGCATGAAATGAATGACAGATACTGCTATCTCGTAACCAAGCCTTCCTCTTTCACCAGCAGATGAAGTAGAATTGTGCAATATTTCTTTGTTTGCATTACGCAGGATATCTCTATAATCTCTACTCTGCAGTAGGTGCAATTAGATTTAGGGATAAGAATAAGACACAGATCAGGTTCAGTGATCTCATCCCATTGGCCTCAAATAAGTTGTTGATTTTTGAGGAGCAGTTCACATTTTAATAGTCTAAATTCTCAATATTTGAACACTGTCTCTTGATACATTTGCTTCCATTTCATTTCTTCTACTTCCTCACTTCCATTCCCATCTAAAAATATTCCATTGCTGTGATCTACCTTAAATTTGGTCATGGTACAGTTATCACCTTTAGTAGAATAGTTGCAAACAGGTGTTCTATGGAACATTAGTTCCCTCCTTTGTTTACATGAATGAAAATTGAATTTTGTCATGGTAAGATCTTATCCCTTTTTTTTACTAATACATGGAATATCCTCTAGCCTAATCTAGCTTCAGTACATATAATGGCCAAGAATTGTTTATGCCATTCTTGAAAATGAGATATAGGCTCCCATATAAAGTTCTTTTCACATGATGTTTCAAACAGTAGGAAAAATAAAGCTGGGCTGTTTTACATCTTGAAAGCCGGGAGATTTAATGTTTTATAATTTGGGTTCTGTAGGTAGTGAGAGTCTTTGAAAGGTTTCATTGAAAAACGGTGTTCAAAATAGTATGAAGTTGAACCAAAGTATTAACATCCTTCCAAATATTTATTATGTATCTCAGGTAATCTTTTTGGATATGCCAGAAAAGCACCAGACCAGAGATTTAAGAGAAAGAAAAATAAATCTAAAATATGTTACTTTGTTTTGGTTTTTTTTAACCCACTGATTATAAAATTCGACACACTTTTACAGTGTGTCGCCAGTCTTTTTTATATACTGTATATTAAAAATCAAATATTAATACCTAACTCACCATGGCAATCTAAGATGAGTGGGAGGGGATGCACAGCATCACCCATGTAATTTACATTTTCAGAAACTACTTAGACTTTTGCATGAGTTCCAGCATAAATGAAATATTTTCAAATAACCCATTTTACTAAAAAGTTAGACATGCACCAGATTTTCTTTCACTTAAAACAATAGTACTTAAAATGCTGTGCTCTAGTTGGATCAGGCCGTTTTCGTTCTGTTGATTATTTTGAACAAGCACAGAATCAAACCCAACAGAGAGAGACAATCCTGCTTTTTGATAATCATTGAAACGCTAACTGTACCCTGAAAGTACAAATGTAGTTAGTAAAAACTCACAAAGGGTTGCAGTGTGTTTGATACAACCGATGCAGTGTATTCGCCCTTAGAGAGACTGCTTTACCTCTAGACAAAAAGATGAATTCTGTGTAGTACAACTGCCAATTTTTCAAAAGATGAATATAACAAATCTGTGATAATTATTCCCATTTCATTTTCTTCAATAGAACACAGCCAAACAAATGATATCAATGAGCAATTTTGGAAAAAAAAAACCCACCTCTACAGTGTTAGCAGAATCAAATGGTGCAGCCTTTTCCTGATACCGATACCACAGAATATAGATAGGTACAAATATTATTTGGATTTATTTTTTTTTTGGTAAATTAAAATATCTCTGAATATAAGAAACAAAAGTCACAAAAAGTGGTTGCTACAATATATCTGATAGGCATAGGCCACCTGAGTTAATTTCCCCCCCTCTAAACTAGGTAATAACTGCATTAAGACTGAATTTTTACCCCTAGTCAAGCAACATAGCTAACAATTGAAGGAAGCCTGGCTCTGCTGGATGTTTAGAACTATGATTTTGCTGATCATGTCACTTGGCTCAAAATACACCTTTGCCATATACTGCCCTCAGGAAATGCAAACAGCGCAACTGAGGTGGTTTAAATTCCTGTCTCCTAGGGATATTAAAAACGCCACACCTCTAGATGTGAAAACCAAATACCATTATAAGCATATGCAGCTGACATGTATGTAAAATGAAACACAAACACATTTACAGAGCACTTAACAAATGGAAAAATCAAGTCCTTTAACTATGAAAGTGGAGCAGGTGTTACAGCCATCACTACCTAATACTAAAGCAGCATTTCTCAAATGTGGCAACGTGTGAAGTACAACTTCCACAATTCTCCAGCCAGTATTCTGGGAGTTGAAAGTCCACACATCTTAAAAGTTTCCGAGTTTGAGAAACACAAAGTATCAAATATGTTTGTTAAATCACGCCATACCCCATGTGCTCATTACACTTAGTATGTTTTCACTTGGTATAGTATAGCAATTTAGAATCCACTTTACTTAAAATTAATTCACCATGAGGATTTCAGGGAAATCCTTGGTCGGTCATTGCAGCACAGTAATTCTGCAAATTTTATATCTGATTCATAAGTTCAGGAAGAGACTCTTTTATGTTAAAAGAAAGATTATTCTTTTTCAGCATATTGTCTTATGTAAATCAGCATGTAACTGAGTCACTCTCAGGATTTATAACAGCCTAGTATCGGGGGTTAAATTGATCATGTTATCTTTGTGAAGCAGCAGTAACAGGGTGGGAAAGAAACACACTGCTGTTTACTGTATTTTTAAAGAAAATAAAATGATTTTTTTTCAAGCTGCATGGTCATTTCTTTCTGCAGAAGAGGCTGTTATGAGATTCAATGAATTGTAAAAAAAAAACAACTTGTGGTCAATATAAGATGCTGGAATTTGTCAAATTCCTGTGGGATGGCCCAAGGTTATCTGGTGGGCCACCATATATTGACTTATGGGCTGGGTTTATTTTGGGTCACAAAGGTTCCTAGACCGATTTGGAAAGCCCTTCGTTTTGTGCATTTTCTATTTTGCTTTTTCACTGTTTTGTCTTTTCATGACCGACTGCCCCTGAATGAATATAGTCCACGTAATCGAGTTTTCGCATAGGTTTTTCAGTAGATTACATGGCAGAATTTCCAAATTGCTTCTCAGTAGTGGAGTTTAATTTATTGAATCTCCTATCATTAAGCAACTTTTGAAAAACTTTGCTTTTAGAACCCCTTTCTTTCTCTATTGGGGTGAACATGGGCACCCACAAGGGGGCAGTGTTCTAACATGCGTTGTGACACAAAAATTGAGTATTTGTAAGGGCAGATATTGGGTTACCATGCTACTGCATCAGTGTCATTCAATTACAACCTCTGCAACAGGTACGTATGATGATAAATATTGCCGTTTTCCTTTCTTGCAAATCATTAGAAGCTTGCTTAAGTATTTCAAAACAAACGATTAGAAGAGAAGAAGAAATAATGGTTATGCCAAGAAAACTTTCAGAACAGAAGTAGAGGCTAAACAACGGTAGCCAAATTTTAAGAAAATAGCAATGAAACCATAGCATTGTCAAATATTGACACTTAACAAAGTAAGGGAGACAAGCAGGTTTTAAATGTTCAAATAATAAAACAAGGCACTTGTTTTAGTTGGTGGAGGCTCCTTTAACATTTCAATAATAAACCAAAACTGAGTCTCTGATGATGGCCCATTAGTTTTAGCTTGCAACTTGGAGACTGCTGTTGGCTGGCCTCTGATGGCTGATAAATTTCAGTAGAAATGGAAGGAGAGAGACTCCTATTTCAGAGTTTCTGATAGAATACTCCATCAATGTCCCCTGGATTTATCACCAACTACATGTTGCCTACATAGAGATGGAGGCAATCACCTGGGTTCTGAAACATAATACTACCAAGGGAGAAGAACACCACCTCTGGAATTTTATTTCACATTTATGTCAAAGGGATAGGGAAAGTTTTTCTTATGTGGACCAAGACAAGCTAAGAGTGCCAGTTCTCCCCACTTCAGTCAAGTTGTTTTGGCTGTTTTCATTTATCAACCACGACATTTTCAGTGGGAATTGCCCAATGTATTATGGCCCCTTTATTTACATTTTCAGCAACTTCTTGTTTATGAAATATACAGTGATTCCTAATACCCAGGGGTGAAATCTGACAGGTTCTGGAGAACAACCGATAGTGGAAATTTTGAGCAGTTCGGAGAACCGGCAAATACCGCCTATGGCTGGCCCCAGTGTGGGGAGGGAATAGAGATTTTGCAACGTCCTTCCCCCAAGAGTGGGGAGGCGATGGGGATTTTACAGTATCCTTCCCCTGGAGTGGTGTGGGAATGGAGATTTTGCAGTACCATTCCCCTGCCATACCCACCAAGCCACACGATGCCCTCCAAGCCATGCCCACCGAACCTGTAGTAAAAAAAAAATGGACTTCACCACTGCTAATACCCCATTGTTTTTCACGAGGCTATTTCCTGCCCACTATTCAGTCAGTAGTATATTATATTTGGCTGTTGAATGAGTCTAGCCAAGAGCTTAAGTTTATGTCTTCCAAATTTGTCAAGGCCACAACCGTCATTGGTGAGAATATTTATTTAATTCATTTTTCTTGGGTGATTCTGGGCGGTGAACACAGTTCAAGACATCTCTTTAGCAGCGAATATTAGTAGTAAATAATACTGAATATTAGTAGTAAACGTAACAGAATTTATGGACCATATATACAATAACATCTACGCCAGTGTAGACACTATGAGATGCTGAATATGAAGTGTAAATAACAGAGACTGGCTACTTGTAAATGTTTGCCAACATTCACCTACCACCACAGTACCCTGAGTATCTATTGCATGTTGATGCTGCTGTCTTAAACCATAACAAACGGATTAGGATTCAGATGACTTTTCATATCTCAAATAGAAACACGTTGTAGAAATTACTTCAGAAGACCTGTAAGGCAGTAGAAAATCTAATGACTTTTTTCCGAAAATACAACTGCCTTAATGCTTCATTTGCGATAACACATTCCTCTTCAGATCTTTTTATCGCATGAATTAAATCATTTTGTTACGAAACCTCATGTTTCTATTACAGAAACCTCTGTAAACTATTACACACCGTAGACTGTCCTCTACAGTAGTTCAAACCAGAAATCACCTTGAATCCATTCCTACTTCAGCTTTCTATTATATGGCATAAATTCACAATGCATTACTTTCATTTTATTTTGTTGAATTCTTTTTATTTTGAATTAGACAAAGTAACATGACCCATTAGTCCATTGTTCCAGAGACATTTCTTTACCTAAATGGAGGAACGGAAGTGGGCAATGGGATTGGGATTGATTTTTTTAAAATATATTTTTATTGGGGTTTTTTCCATACAAAAGGAAAAGGGTATGAGGAAATAAAAATCCATTTTGGTACAGCAGCTTGTTATTCAAGTTATCTGTTACAATAACAAATATGCAGTATATCACACAATATTCTATCATTTTATGAATTCTACTCTATAAACTAAAAAGTTCCATTAAGTAAATATGCGATATACTAATAATTTTATATCATATAATAAATTATACATGTTGAATGTTCCATTGAGCTGGACCGTATTTGCTCTAACAGTTTTATATGTATACACAATTTAAACTAAATTCCATTTACATCCACCCTCCTATTGGCCGGAGTGGGATTGATTGATTGATTGATCACTTCCTGACTGGTTTCTTCCCCAAACGCTCAAAACATTACCCTTAGACTGTCTACTGTCAACCTCACCCCATCCCTAAGAGGTCTTTAAGGGATGTGCATAAGTGTACTAGCATGCCTACCATCCATGTCCTAATTCGTATCAATTTCATGTATTCATAATCATGTTTATCGTTATATCTGTTATCCAATACGTGCTTGATGAAAATAGATAAATAAAATAAAAAGATTTCGGAATTCCTGTTGGTTTTCCTATTAACTTTTCTTGTAAAAAGCCTGCAGGGAACATTGGAAATACTGACAGGAACAGCATAGCACTTATATACTGCTTCATAGTGCTTTATAACACTCTCTTAAGCAGTTTACGGAGTCAACCTATTGCCCCCAACAATCTAGGTCCTCATTTTAGTAGAATTAGATTAGTAGAATTAATCTGCAATACTGCATTGTAACCATTGTGTGGTCATGGCAGCATTGAAGTGATGACACTTTTGCCAGATTTCAATTCCTGTGGGAGTCATGGATTCCGGATTTTGGATGTATTCCATAAATTAGCTCATTTGAGGTATGTTGACCTGGTGCCCTATTTTGCCCAGTTGAAGATTACAAACCATGAGGGTTTTTTTAACAGAGAGAGTTGGAAGGGACCTTGCAGGTCATCTAGTCCAACCCCCTGCCCAAGCAGGAGATCCTACATCTGGCCTCTACCTAGGATCGAACTCACAACCTCCTAATTCTGAGGCAAGAGCTCCACCTCTAGGCCACAGCAGCTGTAAGGGGTTAAACATTAGGGTTTTAATAGTACATAAATGCTCAACTTGGCCTGCTTTG
Source organism: Calamaria suluensis (assembly GCA_032468135.1). Classification (NCBI taxonomy): domain Eukaryota; kingdom Metazoa; phylum Chordata; class Lepidosauria; order Squamata; family Calamariidae; genus Calamaria; species Calamaria suluensis. The sequence goes on from JANHFP010001577.1 coordinate 335,481, forward strand.
TTGTTGCTATGTATGAGATTGCATGCACTAAGATGGTTTGTTTCTTTTGTGATACACTACCCTGATTCTCTACTGAACGGTGACCTGTGCTTAAAATTAAAGGAGATTAGTAATAGCATAGGCAAATATTTTAGGATATGTTCTCCATTGTTACTGGTCTCATTAAAGAAGGTTGATGCTTTTGAGAAATCCAGTGAGAATTTAAGAACAGCATTGGAAATCTACTGCTACATAAAGCATTCAAAAGTCAGTTATGATGCTTCCCTCCAACCTCTGTCTTTGAAATATAAAATAATGACATGACAGAAGGGAATACCAACCGGGTGCATATCCATATTAATGTACTCATACTCTGGCAGATTTGTAATTATGGATTCCATACAGCATGTGGAATGCTCCATCAAGCCTGCCTCTAAGATTTGTTCTAACAAATTATATTAAAAGAATAGAGATATAATGAAACTATTTATCAACTGCAAATCCAACAACGATTCCAATTTAAATATGTTTGCAAAAGAATCCTTCAAGGCCACTTTTCTGTTAGTTTTCAGTTTGTACCAGCAATGAATTTAGCATAATATTATAACAATGACAATGGCATTACTTACAGGGCAAACATTATTATTACAGCTGGTCATGCAGTCAGCCATATGTTTAAACCATGTTTGGCATTTTTATCCACCTATCAAGTCAACCAGAGGTGGGTTTAAATTTTTTTTACTACTGGTTCTGTGAGTGTGGTTTGATGGGCGTGGCGTGGCTTGGTGGGCATGGCAGGGGAAGGATACTGTAAAATCTCCATTCTCTTCCCCACTCCAGGGGAAGGTTACTGCAAAATGCCCATTTCCTCCCGATCAGCTTGGGAGGCAGAGAATAGATGGGGTGGGGCCATTCAGAGGTGGTATTTAGCGGTTCTCTGAACTACTCAAAATTTCTGCTTGTGGTTGTCCAGAACTGGTCAGAACCTGCTGAAACCCACCTCTGAAGTTGACCCCAAGGACTTGAGACAGCGAGATGTTCTGATAGTGTTAAAGGTCTCGCTGCAGGATGTAAGCAATTCCAAACAAAGTTACCTTTTGCAATTGACTGACGGTGAATTTGTCAATGGCCAATGGGATTCAAGTGGTGCTCCAAAAGTTTCAGAATTGTACCCAGGGTAACTATTACTATTGCCACTTTCTTTGCTTTCTTTATATCTTTATTTCTTAAAAATCATATATTTTATGATTCTTTTCATTATTATTTTGTTTCCATTCCTTGCTTCAAAAATCCAACCAACTTGAAAATCAGGATCACAGTATTCTGTGCAATGAAAGGAGAAAGTGTATGCTGAACCTCCTGCTTCAGTGGATCTGCACCCACAGTTTGCATTAGGCAAGAGTATGGAGAGGGAGAGTTCTCCAATCACTTGAGATGTTTCTTAGTAAATTTTGCTTAATGCATTTGCATAATGGTTCCTCCAATTCCACTTACCATAACTACCATGCTCAGAGAAATTCAGCAGTTCCTCAACCCATTCATATTTCATAATCACTTCCTGCAGCTACACCTAATGGATTTTTGCTTGATGCATACCAATATAATTCCTGTTACAGCGAATGGAAATGGCTAACACTAAAAAGCCTGTTTATATATGCAGTCCCCATTTACAAAACCGTTGAGAGATGTGACACTGTCATTCTTGCATGGGTGAGGTAATTAAGATATGCAATTTGGCTAATTTGTACCAAATTATTTAAATTACAGGAAAGGCTGGAGCACATTCCCAGCTTATTCCATTTGCTGAGGCGGAAACCTGAATGGTTCGTTTCATGTTTTTGCACACCATTTCATTAAATTGCCATTAGTTTACTATACCATACTTCCACCTCTTATAATACTACACAACACAGTATCCACAGTTGAGACCTTCAAATTTCTAGGTTCTACCATATCACAAGATCTACAATGGGCACCTAACATCAAAAATGTCATCAAAAAAGCACAACAAAGAATGTTCTTTCTCCACCAACTCAGAAAGCTCAAAACTGCCCATTATGATAGTTCTACAGAGTTATTATAGAGTCTCATCTGCACCTCTATAATTGTCTGATTTGGTTCTGCAACCCAACAAGACAGACACAGACTTCAGAGGATAATTTGAACTGTAGAAAAAGCAATTGCTACCAACCTGCCTTCCATTGAGGACCTGTATACTGCATGAGTCAAAAAGAGGGATATGAAAATATTTACAGACCCCTCACATCCTGGACATAAACTGTTTTAACTCCTACCCTCAAAATGATGCTAGGGAGCACTGCACCCCAGAACAACTAGACACAATAAGTTTTTTTCCCAAATGCCATCACTCTGCTAAACAAATAATTCCCTCAAAACTAAAGCTATTTACCAAGTATGAGTTACTACTAATCTCATCATTCCCATCACACATCTCCTTCCACTTAGGACTGTATGACTGTAACTTTGTTGCTTGTATCCTTACGATTTATATTGACTGTTTCCTAA
>JANHFP010001577.1:368611-380894 GCA_032468135.1 Calamaria suluensis
CCACCTTTGGTGGGAAGGTAACAGTGTTCCGTGTGCCTTTGGCATTTAGTCATGCTGGCCACATGACCATGGAGACACCTTCAGACAGCGCTGGCTCTTCAGCTTTCAAATGGAGATGAGCACCGTCCCCTAGAGTCGGAAATGACTACCACCTATGTGTGAGGGATACCTTTACCTTTTAAGCAACTATTTATACTACTAAATTATCCATGTATGTATTTTCAACCCAATATTTTACTACTGAATCAATGAAAACTACTTTTTTATTGTTTTTTATATATATATATTATCCATGTGTGTATTTTCAACCCAATATTTTACTCCTGAATAAATGAAAACTACTTTTTTATTGAATGTTGCCGGATAATTTCTGCCTGGAATAGTCTCTGTGATGAGCTACAAAAGTTGCTTCCTCCCATATTTGAGCTACTAGGTATCTCTACATATACAACATATAGATATATATCTTTAGATGCTAATATCTTTTAAAAGGAGAACAAGATATTCCTTTGAAAAGAACAGCTCTATCTGTGACAACATAAAAAATGGCTCTTTAAATAAACATCTGTCAGGAAGCCAATTTTTTTTTACTACTTTAAGAAATGCATTTCCTGGTGTCAGACTAATTGGTGTAGAAACTGCATTTCACAGCTTCCAGTGTCTTTCCAGCAGTGAATATTTCATTGTCACTATAATGCATTAAATGTAATGTTCATTTGAACATTATTATGAAACTTTAGAATAATGGCCCGGTTAGAGCTTAGCTATAATCATAAAGAAAAAATGAAGAAATTGCTATTCAACTTTTTATTATTAAAATGCATATTTAAAATATTTTATATTCAAATTGCACAGTATTAAAAAAAACCAAAAAAACAACACCACCTCCAGAAAAATGCTGGCAATCATATATTCTTACCTCAGTGGCCCAATTTGTCTGTAACCATTGTTAAGTATTATAAGAAAGTGTTACAACTCATAGTTTAGTGCTAAATCATAGTTGTAAGGTATTACTATCACAGTTTAATGTTACAAGAAAGAATATAATGTCTCCCTCTCAGTGCTTTCTCTGAGTTTATTTTGAGTAGACCTAAGTAAAACTAAATTCACTGAAATTGACTATCCCACAAACGGACTTGTTTCTCAGTTGTTGGTTTGGATTTAACATTAAGCTATAGTTTATAGTTCAGCTATAGAACTGAAGGGAAATATTCTAACATAATTGTATTTCCATCAAAAGGAGAGGAGGCAGGGGTGCATGAATTGAAGGTCTAAACATGTCCCCACAATATTAAATGAGGTTATTGTTACATCTGAACTGGGCCTCTCTCTTTCTTCCCACTACCAAAAACACATTCACAAACCATGATTCAAACAAAGTCTGAGATAACAGAATACCTGACATTTCAGTAAACTTACTCCCGCCCCTCTTGAACCTTAATATCTCTAACACAATAAATGAATTTCATCTCAAATATAAAGTGATTCTTTGGTGAAGAACAATTCAGAGGAGGATGCCTCGATCAAGACTGATCTTCAGATTCTTCTTCCAGGGTTATGTCTGCTGCAGTTTGAGAGGTCAAGAAGGACTCCCAGGTGGCAAGGCACTTTAAAAGAAAAAGGAAAACAAAATTTAACTTGAAAGCTTTGGAATTCTATAAACCACCTTCAAGCTGATTCTCCTCATCGATTGGGCAATGAAGCAAAATTTTATGACGCATAAATTTCTCAAATGACGGCAAATATTTTGTACGGAAAAACCTGAGGACTGTCTTCTGCACAATTTGGGAGGTTTCATGTCCTTGTTAATGTTCTACAGTTCCTATAAGTTTCATCCCAGTCTTGTGTAAAGCAAAATCAGAGTTCTCTGATTTCTCTGAACTTTGGTCCCTTTTCACCATCCGTGTCCTAATATTTTTGCCAATTCTCTCTTCTTCTTGGATTAAAACCGAAAAGGAACATTTACAAATTCCCATCTCAGATGGGATCTGGGATGATTTGTGGTGCATGGGAATACTTTTGAGTAACCCAGTAAATGGCTAACTCATTTCTGTAATTCCAGATCGTCTCGGAACTCTCCTACTGAGTATGATATTAAGTATTGAAGTTATGCTTTAAAGCTGGCACTTCCCAAACGTGAGTAAATTATACAGAATTGGATAAATGTGATTTTTCTTTGGGGTAATGACACCCAAACTCATAATCCAATCACAAGAGGGATATTTAAAGGATTTTCAGATAAGCGATAAATTGAGCTTTCTGATAATCGATTTTTGATAATGAAGGAAAAACTTTGGGAACCATTGTTTTAAGACATAATTAACCTGCATAAATAAGGTAGTGAACTATTCTAGGTTAACTAACAATATTTTGTGAGTACACTGTGATTATTGCTTTAATATGGTATCTACTTGTAAAAAAAACCAACCCCAGACCATTGAAATGGGAAATTCTAAGACAGCCACAATTCTGCTGAGGGCTGTGATAGTCTCATATAGAGCAAGTCAAGAGAACATAGTATTGCTCACAGCGCAAATACTGGGAGCCAAGGGAATGTTTGATTGCTCTCAGCTCAGAGATCTAATATTTACTATGCTGGCAAAATGTCTCCACATTCTTAAATATTTCATGAACCTTACTAATGCTCCAGATAGGATTAAGGCATAATTATCATAGTTGCCAATGTATTGTACACACAGCTGTCTGCAATACCAAAATGTTTTGCAGGCTTAACCTGCCATTGCTGAAACTGATGCCATCATTCCTATAAGTTGAGACAATACTTCAATGCAATGTGCAGTTTCAGGCAAGCTTCTGCCATTAAATTTCGGGTAATTATCTACTGCTATCTATTGAGTATGTCATCTGCACCTCTATAACTTTCTGGTTTGGTTCTGCAACCCAACAAGAAAAACACAAACTTCAGAGGATAATTAGAACTGCAGAAAAAAACAATTACTACCAACCTGCCTTCCATTGAGGACCTGTATACTGCACAAGTCAAAAAGAGGGCTGTGAAAATATTTACAGACTCCTCACATCCTTGACATAAATTGTTTCAACTTCTACCCTCAAAACGACCCTATAGAGCACTGCAAGCCAGAACAACTAGACACAAGAACATTTTTTCCTGAATGCCATCACTCTGCTGAACAAATAATTCTCTCAACATTGTCAAACTAAGTCTGTTACTATTAATTTTCTCTTTGTTCCCATCACCCTTCTCCTTCCACTTATGACTGCATGACTTTAATCCTATTGCTGGTATCCTTAAGATTTATACTGACTGCTCCCTAATATGATTTGATTGTTTATTTGTTCCCTATGACTATCATTAAATGTTGTACCTTATGATTCTTGACGAATGTATCATTTCTTTTATGTTCACTGAGAGCCTATGCACCAAGACAAATTTCTTGTGTGTTCAATCACACTTGGCCAATAAAGTATTCTATTCTATTCTATTCTATTCTATTCTATTCTATTCTATTCTATTCTATTCTACTCTATTCCCCTGTAAAAATTTCATGAGCAATTGATGGCAAATCCAGTCATATAAGAGCCACAGTGGTACAGTGGCTAGACAGCAGTATGTCGGTAAAACCGGAATACAGAATGTTGACGGTAATATGCTGATTCTGTAAACTGCTTAGAGAGGGCTGTAAAGCATTACGAAGAGGTATATAAGTTTAAGTGCTATTGCTTTATGCGTAAATGAAGAATCCCTGTATCATGTTATTTTTTCCAGTTAGACTCTTTCTCAGCATCAAGAGCCATGGTGGGGCAGTGCTTAGAACGCAGTATTGCAGGCTAACTCTGCCCATTGCCGGGAGTTCGATCTGAGCTGGCTCAAGGTTGACTTAAGCCTTCCATCCTTCTGAGGTCAGTAAAATAAGGACCCAGATCGTTGGTGACAATATGCTAATGTTGTAAACTGCTGAGATTGCTATAAAGCACAGTGGAACAGTATATAACTCTAAGTTCTACTGCTATCGCGATCATCTCTTTCATGCTAAGGAATTGGAACTGGAAAAGAAAGAATTTCAGAGCTGCTTGCCTCGGAAGGGATGGCAATTCCACAGCTGATATTCTCCCAAAGCAAAGCCTGGAGCCCAAGGCGCAGAGACCTACTTTTATGTTCACATGGTTAATTATGTATCTTGTCAATTGGAGCAGAGCACTTAGCTTAAATAACAAAATATGTTACAGAGGAATCTGAATTCCCAAACACATATTTGGTTACATAAATGAATGTAAGTTTAAAAAATTGAGAAGATGGCTCCATTAAAAATGGAGCGGACAACCACACTATGCTGGTGAGTAAATTTGTCTCTTCGTAATCCGGCTCTGGACAAGAAGATGACTTGAAATCACCCAGAAATGCTCCATGCGGTTGCTTCTTGCAAGATCACAAGGCAGTAGTTTCTGATGGGTTTAGTGAACTGGGAGACGAGGGAATAGTCCTCTTGTGCAAACCATGCTTGGTGCCCTCAAGGACATATAACATACTTTTTTGTGAACTCTTTCAGAAATTGCTTCTTAACTGCTTTTCAGCTAATAGGAATATTTGGCTCAACAAATTTTATAGCACCTGATGATTTGCTTTTAATCCTTAGCAAACGACACTTTGAATTCAAGTTTCAGGACTTAAAACTTTTTCTTTTGGAATAAACAGCAAAAAAAGGGTGATTAGAATTTTGATATTGGAAAGCTACAAATGGACTAAGGGTTGAGTCGGATTTGAAATAAAAAGTTTTGAGACACCATTTATTAAAACTCTTTATTCTAGATTTCACTCAGTTTAGCCATGACAAAACTAATGGATGTTCCAGGATAAACTTTATCCTCGGGTTTATCCTCGGGTTAGGTTCCCCCCCTCCAAATATTATTATTCTTACTTATTCATTTGATACACTTAAATTATGTGTGTCACACTTTTCTATGAACACAAAGCACCAATGATTTTGTATTTGGAAGTCCTTAAGATTTTTTCCCTCATAATGGGTGACCACCGCTATTGGGGTTTCTGCATGAAATGAGATAGCACAAAGAGCTCTCTGCTTAAAGGAAATATCCTATGATGCCATATTATTTCAGCCTATTAATCTGAATGGTTGTTTTTAATTAGGAAGTTGAGTACAAAACTCTTGTCAGCTCAGAAAGACTTTTAAGGAAGTGACGGACATGTCTCATCTGCCTGAATAGCAAACACATTTACCAGACAAACTGGTGGCCATATTAATTTTATTTAAGCCAGAAAATGTTCTAAGCTTATTTTTAAAAGAGAAAAGGATGTCAAGGTTCTGCTATAAATGTAATCACACTTCAACATAAATATTTAAACTCATAAAGCAGAAAAGGCAGTTTATGAGAGATTCCTGGCAAGGGATCACATCATAAATTTTGAAAATGCTGACATGGAACTTAAAAACTAGAAGAGTAGCAACATTACTTCCTTATCTTAATTAAAAAAAAACATCAGTTTTCTTCATCTTTTAAGGGCTTCTGTGCCTATATAAAGCAGAAAAAGTAGTAATTCTATTTCTTGCCAAAACGAATATGAGTCTACTGCTAAAGGGCCCCTTTCTCCCAGGTACACTGCTCTAACTAGCTTGATTCTCAGACATCTGAGTGTAACTTCTGTAATTTATCATCTGTTGGGCCAAGATCCAATAGGCATTGCTACTTCATTAAAGCAAGCTTACTGGGAAATTCTGGGAGTTGGTCCACATAGCTTAAAGTTGCCCAGGTTGAGTAACGGTGCACTAAAGGTCAGGGTGTATACAATCAGGCAACTATCTATATAAATAAAAATGTAACTGTTCGTTTGTTCAAAATCTTAAATCTCCGAAGGTTCTTCACCAATTGCTTTGAAATTTTGACACAACGTTGCATTCGAATACACGCGTGTTTTTATATACCTACTATTATATAGATGTCACACCTGGGACAGGTAAAAACAAAATTACAATAATTAATTGTTAAGGTTAGGGTTTAGGTTTAGAATTAGGTTTAAGGTTAGCGTTTTTAGAGTTTTGGGGTTATTAGAAACATGTGCTTTCTCTTTTCTTTCTTTTCCATTTAACCAGACTGAGCCACAGCAACGTGTGGCTGGGTACGCTAGTTCTAACAATAATAGTAAATTAACATATAACATCTTTATAAGCAGAACTAGAATTTACAAGCAACTGAATGTGATTGGGTAGAAAATTGGTTTTGCTTATGTCCAAGACTACAGCATAAAATTTAGGCTACCTTTTTTTTCAGTAATGGCATTTGATACATTGGATGAAAAAACCATCCAATGAGAAAACCATCCTATCAACCATATTGATTCTGATACCGCAAACTGCAGCATTGCTTGGATACCCTAAGACACATGATACCCTAAGACACACCCTAAGGCCAGGGGTGTCAACCTCAATCCCATTGCGGGCCATATTAGGATTTTGTTTGCCCTTGGGGGCGGCAGGTTGTCGTGGCCTGGTTGTCACAGCCAATTGGGTAGGTTGGGGCGGCACGGGGCGGTCCCTCGCCATCTTTGGCACAGCCCTTCAGGACAACTCCTGGCTTATCGCTGGCCAGATGGGCCTATGGACGTGTGCTTCACACATCTGATCATGTCCTTTTTGCTGTATCTTTTGAGATGGTCTTTCTGAGGAACTGGGAGTAATCTTAGATGTGAGTCAAGGGATAGACTTAATAAATTGACTAAAGTTGGATGCATTGTATCCTGGGAATACTGTAGTAACCCAAAACACCAACTGGATGTCCTCCATATAAATCCCCCTGCTTGCCCTCTCCCTGGTAGTGTTACAATCCCCGTACTGGGATACCTGCTCATTATCAGTCACATTATCTTCCAGTGAAATGATGCCTATCTATATACACACAGAGATATATTTTTAAGACTTACTATCACTAGGAGCACGGTTGCTCATGGTTAGGACACTGATGATCAGCAAGCCCACGTTTGAGACCCAAATGCAGCTGTGCGGCAGTGTGAGCTCCTGTCATTCACTCCAGCTCCTGCTGATCTAGCAGTTCGAAAGCGAGTAATCAGAAGTAGGTAGGTTGATAGTTACCATTTCAGTGGGCACATTAATGGGTACATGAAACCAGGGGTTCCCGGGCAACAGTGATATCATTGGTTAATTCTTTCAACCTGGAGGTGCCCTGGTGCTTCCGACATGAACACACACACACACAAAAACATTTCATCTAGCCTTAAACTGCTTTTTGGTTTCTCTGGAAGAATATCCTTTCAAGCATGATAATAGGATTACTAATGAACTGTCCACTAAAACAATGAATTAAATATATATGTAGAATGCCTCGTAAACCCTCGTCTTTTCTTCTCACAGATGTGTTACAAACTCAAATCTTATCAGCCACCCCGTTTTACAAACAGTACAGTCTTTTGATTGTCAAGCAGTTGTATTTGTGTATTCATCTTTTTTCTTCCCATTCAAAATTCTCACTATTCTTTTTCTTTTTGTTTTGGGCAGAGATACTTGGTGCAGTATGCATGAGAAATTGTTCGCCATGCCAACACAGCATTGTATTTGCACTGTATGTGTTCCCAATACTTGGCACTTTGACGCATGAAAACACTACAGTAATTAAAGGTCTTGGAATGACATACACAATGCATATGTGATAGCTCATTCCTTCATATTAATGCCTATGTTAGGAACCAATCTTGCTTATCTAATCTTTTCAGCGTGCTAGAGGATCCTATTTATTGCTAATGGTTGTGCTCACACAACACACTCAAATGTGGCTTTTTAAATTACAGTTTAGGAAATGAATCCAATTTTCTGGATCTCCACAGCCCATGAAGCTTTAAAAGCTTTTTGGGGATAAAAGTATGCCCACAGGTTGCTAGTCATAACTGACTTTAGGGGGCAGTGCTCATCTCTATTCCCTAAGCCAAAAAAGACTAGGGTTAGGTGCTCTGTAGAGGCTGGAAGGGTCGGATAAACTGAGACGAGGCAGTAACAATAAAGGCTATCAACTTTATTGTTAACAGTAACTTGGCTAACAATGTCGACACGGTGAACTCTGTGAGGTAAACTTTGAACAAGGCTGTCTGACAGCTGCTTAAATGGTGGGAGCTGTCAGAGGGTGAACCAATGAGGACTGTGGGTTTCTCCCACTCCCTGGCTGCTTGCGGCGCAGCCAAGCAGGAGTGTTCTGCTGTCTCCAAGCCTCTGGCTCGCAATGACGTGTGGCTAAGGACTCAACATTAGGGTTCCTGGAAGATGTTTCCATGGTCATGTGACTGACAGGACATCACATCACAGAAAAAAAGTGTGCAGTGAAACGTGGAACGCTGTTACCTTCCCGCATGCTTATAAGCAGTACCTGTCCATCTACTTGCATTTGCATGCTTTTGAACTGCTAGATAGGTAGCTTTTGGGTGGTAGGCACATGCCGTGGATCTCCCTGGGATTAGCCTGCCCCACCTGCACCAGAAAAAGAGGCTTTGCTATGGACCCTGTGGGATAAGGAATTCTGGTGGACGGGCCAAGGGGAAGAGCCTTTCCCACTGTGGCCTCATCCCTGTGAAAAATTCTACCACAGTTGAAAACTGCTCCCATCCTTTTGGCCGAGTATTAGCATTTGGTTTTGCCAGCTGGTTTAGGGTGCCGAGATGAGTGCTCATCACTGGATTTGATTGACGGGGATAAGACGACCTCATATTTGTATCTGTCTCTTGCTTCCCAACTTTTCTATTTATTTTTTACTATATGTAAGTCACCTAGAATTCCAAGGGAGATGGGTGGCGCATATGTGTGTGTGTGTGTGTGTTTTCTGGAGATGCCTGGTTACCCAAATATGGGAGGGAACAATGTAGCTCCCTTTTTGCTCTTCAGCTCATCTGAAGAGACTATCCAGACAGAAATTAGTGACAACAGTGTGCCGTATATATATTGGTTAAACAGAAACAATTATATATATATGTGCGTGTGTGTGGTTCTAGAGATACCTAGTTACCCAAAATAAACAATTGAAATATCTATCTATCCATCCATCCATCCATCCATCCATCCATCCATCCATCCACATACATACATACATATAAATAAAATAGCTGTAGATTCATGGGGGTTTGCCCATCCACAAAAGGGTTGCCACAGCACTGATGTTATTACAAAACATCAGTGTTTTCAGAAAAGCAATCTTTTATAATACAGTGATTTATTTATCTCTGCCTTTTTCATGGGTAACAAAAGCCTATTTTCCCCCACACGAAACACTGGGCTGAAGCCCAGTCACTAAATTATATCAGTAAAAAAAGGGATTATTACCGGGACAGCTAACTGGCTAAATGCTCTGTTGAACTGGATAGTCCTTTGAACGGATGCAGTGTAACTCTTCCTATATTCTTATGATAATAGAACCTTCTGTATATTGTTTAATTAAAAATCAGTCTTCCAGAGAGAATGGGAAAGAGTCAGAAAGGACATTTCCCTGCTAACTCATAGTGCGGCAGGTAACATTCTATGTTGTCTCAAGCCATCTACCTCAATGTAATCCATAGGAGTTGGAGCTCATTATGAATTGTAAATTTTATTAAAAATTATAATTAAAATGATAAAAACTAACGTAAAGTAAAACAATAAAAAAAGAAAAATGCGGGAGATAAGTAGTACAAAAACTAGAAATGAGAATACACTAAAGACATACATAAAGGATTGGCTTCCGTTTTCATCACATACCTATAAACAATTTTAGTAATTTATCCCTTTCTCTTAAAATACAACCAGTTATCTCTTCATTCCATATCCTTGTCATTTAGTCCTAATCAGCAGAGTTCCATTGAGAGTTATCAGATATCCTGTTTTCCCAAAAATAAGACATTCTGGGAAATAACATGTTTCAAAAGTCTTATTTATCTCTTAACACATATTTTTCTTATTATTTTGATGCCGCACATCTTAATTTCAGGCTATGGGAGTAGGTTCATTTTAAAATACCCGTTTTCCCCAAAATAAGACACCCCCTGATAATAAGCTCAATCAGGCTTTTGAGTGCATGGCAATAAGGCCAAGCACTTATTTCAGGGCTAAAAAAATATAAGTCAGGGTCTTATTTTCGGGAAAACACGTTAGCAACATACCTATTTTTTCCTTTTCATTAATTTATTAAAAAAGCCAAGAGAATTTAGGTCCTGAAACTGTTATTTTAAAAAAAAATTGCTAAGGAATTTGCAAAAATTCTTTTGCTAAGGTAATTAATCACAAATTTAGCTAAGGATGGAAGGAAACTGACCAAGTGCTGTAAAACATGTGGAGCCAAAGGTTCACTTATAAAGCAGTCTGAAAGTGATTAGAAAAAGTATCGAAACACAGTGTCCTTTTGAACCTGCCTTAAAATTTCAGGAAGATTTCTATTCCCTCATCTCCCAGAGCTACCAACCTGCTTTGGACTGCTATCTTGCAACTGTATGGAGCACCTGTGGGCAATCTCAAGTCTTCTCTGTGTCCAGAGAGACATTATAAAGACTTTGTATACGCGCCAACTCTTTCATTCTGCGGCAGTCACTAGCTCCACTTCTGTCTGCCATTTCTTCGCTGGGAAGGGTTTGAAATTTCAGAGCAATTTCCCCTGCTGTTGCTATCTGAAGTTCCTGAGCTGGAGATAAAAACACTTTGCAGGTATAAAACCTGCACCCTGAATTATGCCTCTTCTGATACTTCTAGTGCTAGTTCATATCAGATTAAATGACCCTGAAATTAGTTCTATATGCATGAACACACAATAAAATAAATAAGCAAAGACTGAGAACATGCTCACTGTTTTATTCTTAATAGCGTTTTTATTCCTTGTGCTAAATTTGCTAGTTGCTGCCTGTTGGGCTAACCATAACCAAGCAGTGCGTACTATGCAAGTTACCCTATTATGTATCAGTCATTCAGGTTCGTGGAGCAAGTTGACAGGTTGCAAATATAACTTCAAGGAATTATTAGGGCTATACAACATTCAGATTCAAGTCCAAATGCTTTGGAGAATCTAGGGCTGCAAACACAGCATCTGTTTGCAAAAGATAAAACAGGTGCATGTTTTCCCAGGGCTGTATGGTAACTGCTGATGCATTTGATTATAATGCTCTTAGTTACAGGTACAATTTCATTTTATGTGTGCTAGTAATGTTTATAAACTTATTTGCAAGTTCTCTTCTTGTAAAGTGTTTTCAGGCTGAATTTCTAATTAAGCTCTAAGGCTAAGCAAAGCATCTCTATCATTTAATGTTTCTTCGACCAGTTATCTACTTAAACAAGTCTTCCAATAATTTGGAATGAAACAAAATATGAAATCTATTCCGGCTAAAATCAAGATTTAACAATACTTACATAAAACACATTGAGAATTCATTTTGTTTTAGTAAAATTTCTTTCTCCTTTTTCCCTCTTTCTTGGTTTGTGTTTTACCTTATATATACACACACACACACACACACACACACCATGGAGTTCATTATAACAGCAGAAGAATAAGAAACAGGAGTCCATTTTTGCTTCTGGTGCAGTGATATGGTTGCCATGAATTCATTAGGTTTCATTAGGTTTCTGAATTGAATGGAGGCTGAGCCAGTTGCAATTCTCAAAACTGATTGCTCTTCTTGAATGAGTTACATTATTGTAATGCATGTTAGAGGTGGGCAAGGTCTATTTACAACATTATTACAAAATTATAAAACAGGAGAATGGAAAGTCATAACAGTACAGGGAGATACTTAAATGGCTGTGCTTAGTTTTGCAAATCTTTTATCTCGCAAAGGAAAAAAAAACCCACCTATCTATCCGTGAACAGTTTTTAAGCACATTTGTATCGTTAGCTTTGGGGCATTTCTCTAATATACCGTTGAGAAGACACAAAAGGATAGGAAAAGACTGAGGAAATAAGAAGGATCAGCAAGCCTTCTGATGTGAGTAGTGCTTTGATTTTGATCTGGAAAACAAGATTTTTTCAGTCTTTTCGCATTTCTCAGTATAATTAAACACTCTTGATTATCCAGATCTCTGCCTTTCATCAACTGACATTCCTTTTGAAAAGATGTGTACTTTCACCATGTGTCAGATGGTAACAACTTCGACTGCGAGGAAATGCTACAGCACTGTTAAAAGAACAATATTCTTTAATGAGAAACAAATCCATAGGATATCACCACTACTATATTTGCGAAATACCACTCACTGACTGACTGACTGACTCACTCATCACGAGATCTCCAAAACTATTGCACCTACAGACATGAAAATTGGCATACCTGTTC
>JANHFP010001580.1:86198-97319 GCA_032468135.1 Calamaria suluensis
CTTAAATTTTAAATATTAACAATTGATAATTTTAAATTTTGTTAATTTTTCTGGACAGCCGGGGTATATAATTTTTTGAATTTTAAAATTTATTATTATATTGTCTGTTTTTAGTTGGCTGTAAACCGCCCAGAATCCTAGGAGAGGGGTGGTATAAAAATCCAAATAAATAAATAAAATAAAATAAATATATATATCAGAAAGCACCTTTCCTAGTTTTGGAGAAAATAAAAGTAAAGGAGAGCAGAAATTATTTCAAACTTGCAAGATTCTGTTACTATAACCTTACAATAAAGTTAGCGTTACTACACATGGTTTGTGCTTCTGTCTGGACAACCTCGAAGGGCTGTCACACATCTCACTATAATGCACATAGAATATAGCTACCTTATATAATTTAGGGAGGAAAGGAAAATAATGTTTTCTCTATGAATTTGACATAATATGTAAAATTTGATTTGGTCCAGTGCAATCAGAACCAAAACATTATTTTGGAGCACTAAGAAGGATAGCTTAGAGGCACTTCCTCAAATTATTTATTGCTTTGCTTTAAAATGCCCAGTGCCTAATATTGGAAATTATTACAATATTCTTCTTAAGCTATTATGACCGGTTAGTCTTCCCCAATACTCTTCTCCAGATGAATTGGAGCTAACATTGGCCATATAAACTGGGAATTCCAGAATTTACACATTAGGAGGAAGTCAGCTTAACATAGATTGTCCACACAGATAATATAATGACCAAATTGGTTGTTTTGATTAGTCTCAGAAAACTAAGCATGCCACACATTACTTAGTTATAACACATAATTCAGTACCCACATTTTTTCTCTTTAATTCATCAAACAAAAATGTTACTTATCTATGTACAGTACATATCTGACATTCCATTGTGAATTTATCATGTTTCCTACATATTGAGATAATTTTAATTGACTATATTTATCACTTACCTAACAAAGAGATGTATACTAATCCTTAGAAAAAGATATCCAAGCTATGCATATAGTATATTTTGAACACAACAATTAATCAGACTGTTACCATTCTGTCTGTTACTATTCTGAACCAAGAGCTTTGACCAAAACATTCCAGTTGAGCTATCGTTAGTTTAGTTCCCAAAAGGAAGAAGGAAATTGATGTTTGCTTCATATATTTTTTTTAATTCTAACCATCAAAGATATGTAACAAATGCACTTAAGGTATTTTCAATCCCCCTTTTTTTCTAGTTATAAAGTTCATTTAGTCAAAATGAAACCGCCCCGAGTCCTAGGAGATGGGGCGGTATAAAAGTCGAACAAATAAAATAAATAAAATAAAATAAAAGCGTTCTTCCAGAATGTAAAAGCTTCATCATACCATTACTAGAGATGAAGACAAGATCTAATCTGGGTCGGTCACTGAGACCAGAGATTTAAATTTCTGAGCTTTCAGACTCATGCTGGAGCCCAACCTCAGGAAACCTCTCTCTAGCATTTTACAATATTAACCCTCTGGAAGTGCTGACCTTAAACAAAAAGGATTTCTCTGGACTCTGGAGCATCCTTACATTGTACACCAGGGCTTGTTAATAGATCCTGTTCAATTACACAAGCTTTTAAAAGGCCTGGAAACGAGTTCTTCTGAAGGTTTGAACAGCTGAGCGGAGACAGTACAGGAACAACTTTTAATAAAAGCTTTATATGAATGGATTCTCAAAAGCGAGGGGAAGTTGGTGTAAGAAGGCATGAAAAGAGTACAATTTTGGATTTTTAAAAACCCAACAACTATCCTGCAACAGGTGTGCTCTATTAATTAACTCAATAAGGGAACATCGGAAAAATAGCTTGCATGCTCGTAAATTGAAGTTAATAACAGATTAGCACCATAAAAAAAACCAGTGAATTGAATTTTTATTAGCCCTCCATAACTTTATTGACTATGGACCTGAATAAAGATATTGAAAAAGCTATTTAAAATCCTGCAGCATTGGCTTCCATCCAATAGGGCCAACACAGCATCTCTTGAGCTCCAGTGTAAAGCATACAACATGCCTGACACATATTATAGCAGGGGGTCTCCAACGTTGGCAACTTTAAGACATGTGGACTTCAGCTCCCAGAGTTCCTCAGCCAGCAAAGCTGGCTGAGGAATTCTGAGAGTTGAAGTCCACAAATCTTAAAGTTGCCAACATTGGAGACCCCTGCATTATAGTGCATAAATCATATTATTTATCTGAAGATGTGACATTCTTTTTCCCCCTTCCTGGATACTTGGGGCACAACAACACAGGGATTCATGATGGTGGCAGAGCTTTTCAATGGGAACAGGGAGCAACCTGATTCCCTGCATATGTTGTGTCCCTCTGCTGTCTCTTGTTCCTGATCACACACACATACCTCCAGTCACAAATCCCAACAGCTGCATGTTAATATATTTGGATGTTATATAGCCGTTGATGGAGACCCTATGGCACATGTGCCATAGGTGACGCGCAGTGCCCTCTCTGTCGGCACGCGAGCTGTTGCCTCAGTTCAGCTCCCCAACGTGTGCGCTTGGGCTTCCCGTTGGCCAGCTGGTCTTTGGGTCTCTGCTGCACGTGCATGGGGGGGGGGGCGCAGACAGGGGGACAGCACATGCATTGCATTTTGGCGGTTCAGGCATGTTTTGGGCACTCGGTCCGGAAAAGGCTAGCCATCAACTGTTATATAGTGTTAAATGTGTACAAGCAATGATTCACATGCTTGATTTCTGCACAGTGCAGATTGGGACCGGAGCTTGGGGGTGGTGGGGGTGGAGAGGCTTTGACAGCTTTTCCCAAACTGTCATCCGAGGGAGAATCATTCCACCCCAAAAGTACAGAGGTTCCACGCGAGAATGTTGGTTTTATAATCCACCATACGTTGGTTTGTGTATTTAAGTTAGCTTTGTGTCTTTAAGGAAGGTTGACTACAACCAGTCATTATTGTAATTGTAGGGTTGTATGAGAACAGAAGCGGATATAAGGACATAAGAAGCCAGTTGCAATAGAGCTTGATCTTGTAGAGCTTGATGTTTCTTGGCTTAGCTTCTTCTTATTGTTATTCTTATTCTACTGATGTTCCATTATGTATATCTAATGATAGCTAAGTGCAGATGACTGTTTATTGATATATGATGGTTTATTGGTCAATGCATTATATGATGTAAGATGTATTACATTATTGCAAAGAGTTCACTATTTAGTTTAATATAACATTCATAGTTTGTATGTGTGTGTGTGTATGTATGTATGTATGTATGTATGTATATATTTAGTTTGTGTATGTATGTATGTATATATATAGTTTGTGTAAATATAAATATTGTTCTTATTTTCCCACTGTGGTATTTCCCGACTCTGTCTCTAGTATCTTGCACAATTGCACACTCACTTTTCTCTGTGCTCAGTTCTCCTGACAGGGAACTGAATACTCAACATCCTTCATTTCTTTAATTGTCTTCATTGCCTCTGTTTGCAGGAGAAGAAGGGACACAAACACAAGCTGAAAACAACAGCCAGGAGAGCCACACAAAGACCCGTTGTGAGTCTTGTACGTCTACATTTCTCAAGATCCTCTGGGGATTTCTAATTATTTTGTCGGTCTCATCCTCTTGCATTGGAACAACACAGATTGTCAAAATCACGTACAAGAACTTTGATTATCCATTTTTCATGACTTGGTTTTCTACAAATTGGAATATTATGTTTTTCCCTGTTTATTACTCTGGACATCTTGCAACTGCCCAGGAAAAGCAGTCTCCAATTAAAAAATTCAGGTAGGTTCCTAGCAGTCTTTCCGATTTGGTTAGACTTCAGTCTTGTCACTTAAAAGACTTTGATATCATTTCTTCATTCAAGGAAAAAAATTGAATGGGGAAAAGTTTTGTAGCCACGTCAACTAGCGCAAATAACAGTTCTTCAAAAAGTGTTCTCATTTTTTCTTTCTTGTACATATCTAATAAATTCTCCTTTTTATTTTTTATTTTTTAGAATGTATTTAAGAACCCCAATACACGGCTGACTGAGAGAATTTTCCAGAACTCTTCATGAAATAAAATATTACAAAAAAATGTGTTAGGAATCCAAAAGAAAGTCCAAAATTTAGACATTTAGGTGTTTTATACTATTTGATGAATTCATACAATAAATTGTATGTTTCAGTTTTTGATAGCTGTGATATCTGGTGTGTTGTGTTCCAAATAATGATCTGTCTATATTCAAAAGTCCCACAAGATCTTTACTGTCTCATTTTCGATAACTTTTTCCACTTTATGTTCCCATGACTTTTTGGATACAGGTTGTTGTTGTTAATATATTTCTTTGCGGCCTTTCTCGCCATGGGGTTACTCTAGGTGGCTCAGATCCATAAAAATGAAGAAATTAAAAGGAAGTTTAAACAAAGCAAAAGTAAAATAACAAAACAATAAAATAAACAAGGAAAACGAAAACAAATAAAACATCTAGATACGATTAGTAAAAAAAATAGATGTGTGGAAAGCAGAGAACGGAGGGGAGAAGGGGAGACGGAGCCTGCTCTCAATCTGTCAGTCACCTTCAGAGAGGAACCACTGTGGAACTATTGGGTCCACAGGCAAATGGACAGAGCCAGATCTTTACATACTAAAATGCTACTTTTAAACACATTTATAAAGTCTCTATTGGCTACAATGCTCATGAAAGCTTTTAGGGACCTGTCAGAAGAATAATTTGGGGTTCCAACTTGAGCACAAGAATAAATAAAAATAAGATCCAGACAGCTGTGATGGAAGAAGTAAAGTAATATTTATTCCTAAAATCAAACAGTTTGCCTTTAGGGGCATCTGCAGAGAAATAGGGTACAGGAGCAGATTTTTATGGAAGTGTGGAAGTGTCTACATGCTGATTCTAGGGTGGCACTTGAGGTATGTGTGTGTGTGTGTTTGTTTGTGTGTGTGTGTGTATTGTGAACATGCTGCTCCGCTGGGAGACCTCATTTAATTAACTCTATTGTGTTTGCAGACCTTATCCTTTGATATGTAGATTAGGTCCAGGTAAGTTATTTGGGGTTTGAGGAAGTTTGCTAATTTTAGTTGATTAACTTATTATCAGCTTGATTGTCAGTTATCTAATGGAGACACTGATTCTCAAACCATTCTGGATTCTGTAAAGTTTTAAGAGAAGATGGAAACAGTATAAAGAATATATATATATATTTGACATAAAACTTCCCACAGACCCAATCAGTGATGAAGATACCTTCAGAGCCTATTTCTCTCATGCACACTTGCCTGAGGTACTTTAGAACTGCAGTCATGTTCTGCCTCCCATTTGTAGATACAGAGGTGACCCAGGGCATGGTCTTCTTGGTTGCAGGTTCATTACAATGTATTTTAAACCCCTTAGATCAGAGGTTCCCAAACTTGGCAGCTTTAAGACTTGTGGACTTCAACTCCCAGAATTCTCCAGCCAGTGGAGCTTATTTTCAAAGCTTGCCTTAGAGCTTTGAAAATATGGAGTACAGGTTTTTTCCCCTGGTCTGAATTAATTTAGGTTCCTTCTGTTTACTATGTAATTATGGCTCTGCCTTGTGCATCTCTTTATTTCCTTTACAGTGTTTTTGTTATTGCTATTGTTTTCATTATCGCTATGGTTATAAATTGCCTGGAGGCTCTCTTAAGGATTGAAACTAGGCAGGTTGTAAATGGTTTTGTATGAATAAATCAGTAATTCCTAATAAATAATTAAGTGTTATGATATATCTTCAATTATGTATTCTCGTTACACCCGTGTCTGAGAGGTACATGGAGAAAACAGCATGTAATGCTGCATCACGTTTTAAAATTCATGAAATACAGAGAAGCAGGAATCACTATTGTGATCTCCACAATGGAGGACATATTTATGCATCCCTAATAAATGAGAGCAAATGTTTTATGAAAGCCATTGTTCAAATAACAAAGAACACTAGGCTGTTTCTTGATAACCATTTGTTTGAAAAGACATAGGGCCATGATGGCAAACCTATGACACACGTGCCACAAATGGCATCTGGAGCCATATTGGTGGGCATTCAAGCACAGCTCTGGTACACAGGTGTACGTCAGCCAGCTGATTTTTGGGCCTTCTGGGCCCAGTGGAAGTCAGGAAATATGCAGTTTCTGGCCTCCGGAGGGCCTCCAGAGGAGTGGGGAAGGCCCATTTTTTGCTTCCTGCAGGCTCCAGAGCCTTTCTAGAAGTGTGGGGAGGCCCTCCGGAAGCGGGAAACAGCCCATTTGGTGACTTCCGGTCCCACCTACAATAGGGTGACCATCCATCCCACTTTTGGCGGGACGGACACGCTTTTTTAATGAAAGTCCCGCGGCGTTTTGCAATTGTCCCAGGGTTTTTTTAGCCTTTGTTTAAATGTGTTGCATGAAGCAGGAAGTAGGAAGTGCTGTCCTGCACGTGCGCACATTCGCGCGTGGCCGGATGGAGAAGTTGCTGCAGGTTCATTCTTTTTCCTTCCCTCCCCCGTCGATGTTGCCTGGGCTGCCAGGAGGCCCGGGCGATCTTTAAAAGTCCGGGTTTTTTTTCCTCCGTCGGCAGCCAGCCCCTTCCCACCATTGATGATGTCCCGCTGAAGGTGTGGGGAAATCTGGTCACTTTAACCTACAATAGGCTCTTTTTGCACGAATGTCTTCAAGTACTATACAACCCCGAATGTAACAGTCCTATAAATGCTAAAACCAGGAGTGAAATCCAGCAGGTTCTGACAGGTTCTGAAGAACTGGTAGTGGAAATTTTGAGTAGTTCAGAGAACCGGTAGTGGAAATTTTGAGTAGTTCAGAGAACTGGAAAATACCACCTCTGGCTGGCCCCAGAGTGGGGTGGGAATGGAGATTTTGCAGTATCCTTCCCTTGCCACACCCACCAAGCCACACCACACCTACCAAGCCACGCCCACAGTAAAAAAAATGGAATTCACCACTGGACTGGAGTGTCCTATGATATATTCATTTAGAAGTAAGTCGTATGTGAGTTTGAGATGAGCACACATACCAGTATGTTTGCAAAGTAAGTCTATGCACAATGAATCTTTCTGGGGAGAAAAAACTACGGAATGGAGCTATGCATTCGAGTGTGCATTCATTAATTTAGACTGCAAAATAATACTGGGAAAAAATAATACGGCTTAGATGTAGATTGGACAAAGATCTCTAAACTTTTTTTTGCAGACCAGGACATTAGCATAGAAAACTTTGGAGAACTGTTGTTTAATCCAGGAGTAGCCAAAGAAGCACCTGTGAACAACATGTACATATGTATAGGAACATCTCCAAGTTAAGAACAAGCTCATTTTTAAAAATGGAAATGTTGAATGGAAATGGAAATGCCAATTCTTTTAGGATTTTTGTGGACCTGATGAAAATCTCATGCTTCATCATCTGACAACTTTGCCACTAAAAAAATAATAATTTGGAACCCAGGGTTGAATTATTGACTCTTTGGTGCTCTCTGAGCTTAGTTGGGTTTTGTTTTGTTTTTTGCAGATTTTATTTATTCATTCATTCATTCGTTTGTTTGTTTGTTTACTTATTTAATTTGTCAACAAGTACAAGGAAACAAGTAACAGTATAAGCATAGACATTGACACAGAAATTGGCACAATTAAAGATATAAATAAATAGGCAAAACATAGCCATAAACACATAGGATGATTACAGATAGATGGGAACAGTAGGACAGGGATGGTAGGCACACAGGTGCACTTCTGCACGCCCCCTTAAGGACCTCTTAAAAAGCGGTAGACAGTTTAAGGGAAAAAGCATGGGGATTGGCAAGACTAACAACAGGATCAGGTAGGATGTTCCAGACATATATAACTCTATTGCAGAAGTCATACTTCCTACAGTCAAGATTAGAGTGATTTTGTTAACCTTCAGTACTAGAAGGTAGTGGGATTTGCTCCCTGTTTATATACAGAAGCTTGACCTTTTCAGTATCAATGGAGGTGTTGTTTTCTCCGTAGTATATTATCCTCCAGTGTATAAAACACCCTCTGGTAGTACTCCAATAATACTCCAGGAGTACAATACATCCTCCAGATAATTAGTTGGGGGGGGGGGAAATGATGATATAGTTTTTACTTCTAATCAGACCATTCCGAATATTTAAGATCCTTCTGTCCTTAAGGATGAACTCCTATCTCCTCCTCTTCCTTCTCTTGGTGATTAAAGGCACGGGCTTCCCAGGATAAAACATGGAAAAGACAAGTCTGATGGAGCTGGTAAAATACTTACAAGCCTCTTGTTATTTGCATACTTTTGCAACGTTTCAAATAAAATATATGCAGATGACATATGTCTCTAGCTCCTACAGTGAAGGGAAGGAAGGAAAGGGAGAGGAAAGAAGGAAGCAAATAGTGATGCATGTAAATTTTACCTCCCCTGTTTTTCTATTACAGAGGAACCACAGCTCAGAGGAAGGACACAGGAGGTCCTAGGTTAATTTCCTCTAATCTCTAGAGCGAGACACAGAAAAGCTCTTGTCTGAATCTTTGGCAATCTAGTTAGAATAGAAAGCACTATTGAATGGGCCAACAGTCTGATTCAGTAAAAAAAAAAAAAAGCTATTTAGTGCAACTGCAATTTTCCCTTAGAAAATTAAAATTCCTTAGAAAAATAGAAGGACAGGATTTCAGTGTCTGTTGGCCACTCTCTTCTGCAAATGAACCTCCCAGACAGAAAGCTCCCTTTATAAGATATCTGAAGAACATCTTATCCTAATTATTGCAGGAATTTGTAAATTATGACTTGCGATCATCCAGATCCCTTCGTTGCTCAGAATTATTGAGGGTGTGGCACTTCTCTCTGGAAGAGAAACAGTTCTTTGGAACAGAAGTGCTGCTACTAGTTGACTGGTTTGCTTCGCTTGCCTTAAATGTCACAACTTTCTAGGTCAAGAGGGCTAATTCTAGCTTCTTCACCAACAATATGAATTACTTCTGTCCTAAGCTTTTTTTTGCATTCTTGCAATTAGCTAACCATAAAGTAAAAAATGTGGATTCACATAACAGTTGATAGAGCAGTGAGAATCAAAAGCTAATGTGACCCATACAGGTTGTTTTGAACTCATTGGAGATCAGGCAGGGGTGAAATCTAGCAGGTTCTGACAGGTTCTGGACAACCGGTAATGGAAATTTTGAGCAGTTCGGAGATCCGGCATATGCCACCATTGGCTGCCCCAAGAGTGCGGTGGGAATGGAGGTTTTGCAGTATCTTTCCCCCAGGAATGGGGAGGAATTGGGGATTTTGTTGTATCTTTCCGACAGGAGTGGGGCAGGAATGGATGCAGTATCCTTTTCCTACCATGTCCACCAAGCCACGCCCACAGAACTAGTAGTAAAAAAAATGGATTTCACCACTGAGATCAGGATATACAGTAAATATAAGAAAATCATCCATACATTTTAATTAAATGTGTCCTTGAAGTTCAGTCTATTTTAAACTACTATTAATCAGCAACTCTATAGAAAAGAAAACAAGGAACCATCCATCTCAGGAGGAGGAAAAGGAGGAGACCTTTTCAATTAAATACCCCAAATGCCTGTTTATTCCAGGTATCATTATCATTGTCTTCATCATTTTCACCACAACTTCAAATGAGATGCTAAGAAATAAAAGAGGACAGCTCCCCCCACCCAAGAAAAATCTACAAATTGCAATGATTTTTTTACTGTATTATGCAGGCAGTAATGAAGAAAGTAAATGAAGAATGATATTAGGAACCACAGTGGTGCAATGGGTAGAATGCAGAATTGCAGGCTAACACGGCCACAGCCTGGAGTTCAATTCTGACCGGGTCAAGGTTGACTCAGCCTTCTGAGGTCAGTAAAATGAATACCCAGATTGTTGGGAAATATCTGACACTGTAAACCGCTTAGAGAGGGCTGTAAAGTACTATGAAGTGGTATATAAATCTAAGTGCAATCGCTGTTGCTACTTTCAAAGGAAAGCAGTAGTACACAAAATCTTATAGGTGTAGGCACTTCCATCTGGGAACTTTCTGCCTAATGTAACTTTCAGGATTGTTTTGGGGAGATTCGACATTTCATCGATGATGTGGAAGTTATAAATAAGTATTTCCTACCTATTGTCATCCTCCTACAGGCATGATGCTGAACATGCTTGGACATTGGATTGTCTCTTTCCAAGCAAGGGAAATGTTTCTGAAGAATTTATCAGCAGCAGCCAAATTGGGGTCAAGCTGTAGCTCTGTCCCATCCCCCCGTCCCCCACAGTGGCATTAGGTCTCCTACACTAAATGTTGCAAACCTCTTCCTCCTTGAAGTGATTCATAACATTGGGCTGCTAGTCACCAATTCATCTCACTCCCACCTACATTCTGAATTTCCTCTTAGTGCCAAAATGATGCATTCTAGATTGATAACATCTGGTGTAGCTTGAGTTTGGAAAGTTGTAATTAAATCCTGAGATTGAACGGACAGAGGTCATTATGTCGGCTGGTTTTCTTTTTTAAATCTGAATCAGCAATGTATGGTCCCCACCCAGTGTGTGGTTTGATGTAATAAGCCCTGTTTGCATTGATCTGCAGAGAAGGGATGGACATTTGGCCATTCAACATTGACTTTAATCTGAACTAAATTTCCTAACTCCAGTATTATCCCCATAATTAAAACTGTTCTGAAAATATGTTTAATCCCTTTGGTTTCTACCCAATTTTCAACAGCATTCATTGGGTATTTTCCCCTTTGCACAATGTATTTTATATGTGCCAAACAAGTGGGGCGGACAACTATAATCATTGTTGCTCTTAAATGACAAATGGTTTTAAAAAGCCACAGTCAGAATCAGGATATGATAGTTGCTTCAAATGGAGCGGAAATGGAGTGTTTGTGCAGAAAATAACCGGCTACTCTTGGAATCTTCAGACATTTTTCACTAAAATATTTAGAAAACAACTCTCAGGATTTGGGAAGCCCATGCAATGGATCCTTTTATTTTTTTTGAAAAAAAATTCTATTAGGTTTTCAAAAAGGGTGATGGGAGTTTGAAATAAAGGAAAAGGGAAGTGGTGATGGGGTAGGAATTGGGTACATTTTCATGCTTAAGCAGACAGACTGGTGTCCGGATCTTCATA
>JANHFP010001581.1:103029-114042 GCA_032468135.1 Calamaria suluensis
GGTCAATGGTGTTCCACTTTACCAATCTTAAAATCTGGTCACCTTAAGCATAATTTGGGTCATCATTTTACCAAACTCGGAAGGTCAGAATTGAACTCCTAGTAGTAAGCAATGAGTTAGCCTGCAATACTGCATTCTAGCCACTGCACCACCAGTGCTCTTATCTGCAATCTGTAATTAATGCAAAATTCAGCATCCTTTCAGGATGCACTCTTTTAGGCTAATCATGGCCAAGCTATATTGGATTCCCATTTCTTTCTGGACATAGTTCATGACTCTCTGTTGAGTCCTAAACTGTTTATCCATGAAAGACAATTCTAGTTCAACAGATCTTAAGTTTTTTTTCTATCCCACCATTATTATTTTTATAACTCAAGGCAGCAAACATACCTAATACTTCTTCCTCCTCCTATTTTCTCCACAACAATAATCGTGTGATATGAGCTGGACTAAGAGACAGTGACTGGTCCAAGGTCAGCAGTTGATTTAATGGGTAAGCTGTGACTAGAACTCACAGTGTCCTGGTTTCTATCTTGGTACCTTAATTATTAGACCAAACTGGCTCCCTTAGACCAGACTGACTTTCCCGTGTTGCCACTGATTCTCCCCAACCAATATTATATTTTTTTTCACTGAGAATAATTTTTTTTTGCAACATTTAAAATTACAATCTCAAATAATCCTTCCTATGCATGAAACCCAGACATGGTTTCATTCTTCAATTGCTATAGCTATTATTTTCCCATTCCTTTATATGTCAGCATGTATTTAAATATTCCCCATCCTGTCTCTACCTACATTGAGAACTGCTAAAAAAAAAGTTTTGAAAATATCCCTCACCCAAATCCCTGTCCTTCGTTAAAAAGTATACAACTTGCAGTCTATAAATTCAGCATTTGCTATGGCATTATTTAAAACAAGGATACACAGAACAGATGCTCATCAAGATTGTGCACAACTGTACATCAACATACTCGTTTCTCAGTATGTCTGCATGCGTACTAATTTAATTTCGTTTTGGCATATTTGTGAACGAAAACAATCAAACAAAGCCATTTTATGTTTCTGTAGTTTATACAAGGGGTTGGCGTTTTATTCTTTTTTAAAAGAACCTACATATCTACTGACTTTATCTTATTTTATTCAAACTGAATGTCACTTCTGGAAAAGAAAGAAGCCTTTACTATGTAACATATGGAGAAATTGGCAAAGCTGCAATAAAATATAAAAATCTATTAAAGAAATGCAATTGGTAACATTGGTACGGATAGCATTAACTTTCTTGCTGCAGGCAGATGTAATATGTCAATAGGCAGATGTGTTGTACAATCATACTCCAGCTATTCAGAGTAAAAGAACAACCGGTTCAATTTTTCCCAGTGGTACTCTTCATAGCTTAAACAATTATGATATAAATATTAATAAAGTTTGTGATTTTTGCCCTGTAACTCAAAGGTTAATCGGTACATTTTCTAATTTCTTGAATATCTAGAAACTTATTTGCATACATTGAAATCTTAACAAGTTGCCAAGCATACTACTTAGCACCAGTAATCTTTCAGGTCTGAGGTCAAAAACAATTTATAAAGACGATTTATTTTATCTTAATTCATTTTTCATTTTTATTTACAAACAAATTGAAACAGGGACACATAACTAAGGCAGATAACCCGAATCAGCAGAGAACCCGAATCTGCAAAGATGAAGTCAGGAAAACAAAGGGTCAGAATGAACAAAGACTTGCAACCAAAGTCAAAGATTTTTTTTAAAAAATATTTGAACATATAAATAACAAGGAAACTGTAGATCCACTTAACAGAGAAGATGGCAAGGAAGTAACAGGCAACTGAGAGAAAGCAGAACTGCTTAACTCATTCTTTACATCAGTCTTCACGCAAAAAGCCCAACTTGCCAAAAAAACCTAACTGTAAAATACAGACAAGAAATAAAAATTAAAATAAGAAAGAAAATGGTTAGAGAACACCTGTCTGATCTTGAAAAATATAGATCACCAGGATCTGATGGATTACAACCCATTCTGAAGGAACTGGCAGATGTCATCACAAAACCATTGTACCATATCTTTCAAAAATCCTGGAACCATGAGGAATTATCTGAGGAGTGGAAAAGAGGCTGATGTAGTTTCCATCTTCAAAAAAAGGGAAAAAACCAGACCCAGGAAACTAAAACCTATCAACCTAACATCAACACCTTGGAAGATACTGAAAAAGATCATCAAAAAGCAGATCTGTGAACATCTAGAAACAAATAAAGATATAACTAGCAGCCAGCATGGGTTTGTTTAAAAATAGATCATGCCAAACCAATCTTATTTCATTCTTTGACAAAATGACTTAATTAGTAAACCAGCAAAATACTGCTCACATAGTATATTTAGACTTCAGCAAGGCATTTGACAAAGGAGACCAGAACCTACTTTTTGGTAAACTAGAAAAATGTGGGATAGACAGCATCACAATCAGATGAATTTGTAACTGGTTAACAAACCATACTTAATGAGTAGTCCTTAATGGCATTACATTTACATGGAAGGAAGGAAGAAGTAGTGGGGTACCACAAGGTTCCATCATAGGCCCAGTTCTCTTCAATAGCTTCATAAATGACTTAGTTGGAAGGGGAACTCAATAAATTTGCAGATGATGCTAAGATGCCAGAAAGAGCCAAAACACTAGAAGGCAAGCTCAGGATCCAAAAAGAGTAAGTACAGATTAGGCAAATCCTGGCTTAAAAACAATAACTGTGAGAGGGATTTTGGAGTCCTAGTGGACGACATTGAGTCAGCAGTGTGTGGCGGCAGCCAAAAAAGGTGAATACAATCCTTGCTTGTATAAACAGAGGCATAGAATTGACATCACATGAAGTATTAGTACCGCTTTATAAAGCCTTAGTAAGACAGCCCCTGGAATACTGAATCCAGTTTTGGTCACCACATTACAAAGAAGACATTGAGACTTTGGAAAAAGTGCAAAGAAGAGCAACTAAGATGATTAAAGGTCTGGAGACTAAAATATATGAAGAACAGTTGCAGGATTTGGGTTTAGCTAATCTATAAAAAAGAAAGACTAGGGGGGACATGATAGGAGTATTCCAGAGTTTGAGAGGCTGCCATGAAGAGGAGGGGGTCAATTTATTTTCCAAAGTACCAACGGGCAGGACAAGAAACAAGAAAACTAGAATTAAGGGGAAACCTCCTTACAGTGAGGACAATTAACCAGTGGAACAGCTTGCCTTCAGAAGTTGTAGAAGGAACCTTGGAGGTCTTCTAGTCCAGCTTCCTGCTCAAGCAAGAGTCTCTACAAAATTTTAGATAAGTGACTGTCCACTCTCTTCTTTAAAAACCCCAGTAATTGAAAACATCACCAGTAAACTCAATCCTTTGAACAGAGATACCCTAGCGGCTATTGTGTCCACCAACTTGTCTAAGTGAATGTGCAGTGGATTGGTAGATGATGCCAACCAACATTGACCCCCACAGTGTACCAGGATCACCTATGAATTTTAATTTCAGATTAAGTAATTCAGTAAAACTCTCTAAAGCAGTCCATCATGTAAAAAGAAACAGTGAAGTATATGCGGCACAATTAAATTGTACAATTTACATGCTTATGTTATGATACCAGATAAGAGTATACAAGTCAAAGCATTTGCATGATACCATTGTCATCTACATAAATATCATTTCCCACAAACACACACACTTGTCCCTCAATAGATGCTCATGGAACAACAACAGAAGCAGATCCCATCTTTAATTCCATCAAATCGATCAATGCTAATGAAGAGAGTTCAGAGTTAAGGCAAGGGTGTAAAGCACATGGCAGAATATCCACATTTCTAGTACCATTTTTATACAACTAAAACAAGTCAAATGTGAACAACTGAGCATGTGAATTAAAAGATCTCTGCCCTGATGCTCGGGGAATTAAATCACTGAGTTGTAACTTGTCTCTCACTATGAAATGTATTTTATTTATGGTAGTGATTCACAAACCGCATGGAACAAGAAAAAAAATTAAAGAACTTTTAATCAGATAAAATTGTGCTACTATATTATGTCTTACAAAGTACATCCATCAAATGGCAATACAAGCTGTAACTATAATAATTAAGCTGGATAAAATGTTTACTATATACAGCTGAGCTGCATTCCTTTTGATGAGCTTCATGTTGAATGAATAAAAAACCTGTTAAACAATTTGATGCTTCTTCTTTTACAGTTTTTGTAAATGATTTAAATTGTCTTGCTCTTTTTATCCAATCGTTTGTAAAATTTAAAAGCACTCTAACACTAAGATGGTGAAGAAACCAGGTGTGCCTAATGTTTCATTTAGAAAAATGGGTCACAAGCATTAAAATTCTTATGGTAGTTTAGAACTACCCCCCCTCCTCCACACATTCAAATTAACAACAGGCACAAAAGTCCTGCATCTCCTTCTGTTTCAGTGTACTCACTGAATTTTTACTGAGGGAAGAAAATTTTACTTTCAAATTATTATGCTTATCTTAAATAAACTTAGTTAGCTTATCTAATTTGTTGCAAGGCAGCCCAGAGTGGGGAGGGGGGCATGATTATCCTATCTTTCACTACATAATCATATTTCCAATAATCTGCAAACTTCAGTCTGGGTTGTAAGTGCCCTCGGGTTCTCATGCTTCCATGAAACCATAAAGGAAGGCTTCCTAGAGGAGCTCCTGATAAATCTTCAGATGGAAAGCACAGGGACATCCAGTAAGGCTTCACAAGCGTGGAAAGATAAGAATCAGACAAAAGTAATAGTGTTGTTGTTAGTTGCGAAGTCGTATCCGACCTATTGCGACCCCATGGACAATGTTTCTCCAGGCCTTCCTGTCCTCCACCATCCTCTGGAGTCCATTTAAGCTCATGCCTACTGCTCCAGTGACTCCATCCAGCTACCTCGTTCTCTGTCGCCCCCTTCTTCTTTGGCACTCAATCTTTCCCAGCATCAGGCTCTTCTCCAGGGAGTCCTTCCTTCTCATTAGGTGGCCAAAGTATTTGAGTTTCATTTTTAGGATCTGTCCTTCTAAGGAACAGTCAGGTTTGATCTCCTCTAGGACTGACCGCCGTAGATCACCTTGCAGTTGGATTGCCTTGCAGTTCAAGGGATTTGCAGGAGTCTTCTCCAGTACCAAAGTTCAAAGGCTTTAAAAATATGATTCTTTTTTTAAAATCTCATTGTTCTCCAGGAGGACATGTGAAAAGAAATCAACATGGAGACCATAATATCTCAATCATATATGTTGCCCATTTGTCATCTAAAAATGAGTGGGGTTTTGATTCCGAGGTTGATTTCACCTGAAAATACCTTCTCTGTTTCCAAGTGCTTAAATAATTAAAATAAAATATCCCTTCAAGTATATTGATAAAGAGGATTTGAAAATGTGATAAGATCATTGGCCAACCATTCATACCAATATTGGAAAACTTATGCCATCCGATGCCTTGTGGGATAATTTATCTATATAATAAAGCAAATATGAAAAAAATATTTGAGAGGTTATAAGCTAGGAAATCCACTGAACCTCTGAATCAATTTCATATCATTTTGAAGAGACGCTGCTCAATGCCTCGAATTGATCTGAAGATTTAATTTAAAGGACTAATTTACTTTGAATCATCTTTGAATCAAATCGGTCTACCAATATCCTATGGCTAGTTATTACTTGTATTGTTTAATTATCTGTATAAATACATTTTCCATATTTTGAAAAAAGCACTGATTGAAAATGTAGTTCAGTCCATTTTCCACTTCAGAAGGGATTTCGTAATTTCATTTACCTATCTATTTCTTTTTTGTAATGATGAATGTCATATAGCAAAAAGAGCCTTTTTGACTGCAGCATGGAAAATCCAATAAATAAATTAATTTTGGAAGCCTTCTAAGCAGTTCTAATAATCCATGCTGCACTAGGCTCATTCACACAATATATATTTAAATACCTATTGAAAGTATATCAATGTGGAATTAATGGGGGAAGGGTGAAAGGGAAATTGTCCCATGTTCCTAAATATAGATTTATTCATTAGTTAGAATGGAAGTGCTAAAAATATAGAAGAATGGCAGATTCCTGTTATTTGCTGAAAATTCTTTTAAGCTCTATAACGTATGCCAAATCTATGATGGACATGATAATGGGAGGAAATAATCTTTGGCACATTAAAAAGGACTGTTAAAGTGATTTCACATTCTATGCTAG
The DNA here is from genome assembly GCA_032468135.1 of Calamaria suluensis. NCBI lineage: Eukaryota > Metazoa > Chordata > Lepidosauria > Squamata > Calamariidae > Calamaria > Calamaria suluensis. The sequence continues at coordinate 109,267 of JANHFP010001581.1, forward strand.
AATGTTGCCAGACTATAATGGCTACTAATGTCGCCTTTTATTTACAGATAATGATTCACAGATAATGGTAAAATCCTACAAAGACAACAGGATTCAGAAAATGATAACCACACCAAAAATATAAAAGCTGGTAAATGTTTATTTTGTTCCTAGAACTTAGGTATATCAAAATATCAGTATTCCTCATTGCAGGCAACTTCTTTGTGAAGCTGGAATTTTTTTAGAGAGATTTCATTCATGTTTATCCTTTTGTATTGAGAACTTAAAAATTACTTAGGATTTTAGCTAGTAGAATATACTCTTTTTTTAAGTTAACATAAATTGTTGTAAAAAACAAAACTATCAGCATGCAGAAACTAGACTGGCTTAAAGGAAAGCGATGGATTTCATATTCTGCTTCAATTGCATCCCTATAGAAGAACCTTTTTCCAATTTTTAGGAGGATTTATAGTAAAATATAGAATATTCAGGACCCCTCCAAATGGTGGTAGATGCTTTGCTCTTTGCAGTATTCTTCCCCAAGAGGTGGGGATAGAATGGAGATTTTACAGTATCCTTTCCCAAGGGGTGGGGACATAATGGTTATTTTGCAGTATCCTTCCCCCAGGAGTGGGGAGGGAGTGGGGAATTTGCAGAATCCTTTCCCTGGAGTGGGGAGGGAATGGGGATTTTGCAGTATCCTTTCCCTGGAGTAGGGTAGGAATGGAGATTTTGCAGTATCTTTCCCCTTGAGTAGGGTAGGAATGGAGATTTTGCCAAGCCATGCCATGGCAACCAAGTAATGCCCGCAGAATTGGTAGTAAAACATTTTGAATCCCATCACTGTGTCATAGGGTCAGGTTGTTTGTAGGGCTGCCTCTCCCTGAAGGTATTTGCCCATTTCACAAGGTCAGAGAGAGATGGATGTGGCATCTATGACACTTGAGACCATGGAACTTAGACCACATGCCTTTTCCAAAGCAACCCTTACTCTATGAAATGCTCTTCTACTGGAATGTAGCCAATTGCTACATCAGGGTTTTGGTGTTGTTGGTTTTTTTTTTTTTTTTACTTTGGTTTCATTGTTTGGGGATTTTTACTGCTGTTGTGAGCTGCCTGGAGTTGCATTTCTTAAGATGGGGGAGCATAAAAATCAAATACTATGATTTATGTAAATAAGTCATATAAAAAATAGATGTATGGTTGGACAATGTTGAGGTAATCTTGAAATTAAGAATATATGGGCCACTTTGAAAGATATATTGTGCTTGTGTTGTTATTGTGAGATTTTAAAATTAAAGCTCTTGCATTAGGGTTGTCAAATTTGTGGCCTATGGGTCAGGTGGTCACATGCTGGCCACATCCATGCCCGGGTTAGCAAAGGGGAGAAAAGTTGTGACATGTCACATGACGCCACCATGACGATGCAAGTTTGACATCCCTGTCTTACATCAATTAAAGAGAAGAATTCTCTTTTTCTACTAATAAAATTCAATAGTCACTCAAAATCATCATCATCACTGTCTTTTTGAGGAACTGAATTTTACCTGTTCTCCAAGCACAACACTATTGTTCCTCCCAAGTGTACCTGCTAATTCCCCTAATGTCAATTTATACATGCTCTACAGAACTGTGCCAATAGAGTTTTGTGAAGGAAGAATCAGGTATCTATAGTCAGATGGCAAGAAAGACAACTGATTGATGTCTGATACTGAGCTTCATGGTACCAGTTTTGAAGTGTACAAAGCTACAACCTGATGTGGTTTTACCTAATTGATGATGTTTCTGGAAATTCTTATTCAAAAGATTATTCCTGTAAAACAATGGTGGCCATCTGCATCACAACACATTGGAACTTCTTTTGAAGCAGGCACCATTAAGTTAGGATCCAGTATCATTATAACATTTTTTTCTATCAATAATACAAACATGATCCCTTTGTTCTGACATAGAATTTATACAGGTAAGTCCTAGACTGACCTTGAGACTCTGGTTTTATGAAACAGACTTATTATGTCAGTTAATAAAGTACACATCAACAATCTTGATCCTGAAAAAAAAGGGTTTAGCAATATCTGATGATAATTTGGTGAAACAAATCAAGGACCAAAGTCAAATGCATATAAAAAGGTTGTATAATGTGCTGTTAGAAATAGACTAAGAAACTGAGTTAGTGAAGGATTGTATGATAAAATGGGGAGAAAATTTTAATGAATCTATAATGATGGAAACATGGGGAAAAATATGGGTTAGAAATGTGACATTTACGCAAGCACAAACTTTGAGAGAAAAATTTTATAAATTTTTTTACAGATGGCATTTAGACCCTAAAAAGTTATCTTGCATGTATCCAAATGTAGAACCAAAATGTTGGAGATGTGAATGTGAAGATGCTACATATATCATATATGGTGGACTTGTAAAAAAATTAAGGCATTTTGGATAAAAATATGGTGGGTTATGCAAAATATACTTAAGAAAAAGATAAAATTTACACCACAGTTATTTTTATTAGGAATAATTATAGACTGTAATTATATAGAAGTGAAAGTGATGTTAAATTAAATAACCGCAGCAAGACATTTGGTGGCACAATATTGGAAGAAAGAAGATTTGCCGACTATGGAAGAGTGGACATTAAAAGGATCAAATTTAGCCGAGATTGGCAAAAATATCTGCATATTTGAAGGACCACTCAAATGAAACATATATATTGGAATGGAAGAGGTGGATTGTTTACATAAAAAACAAATATCAATCTAAAAAATTGCAATTAGGGTATGAATGATGTACAATTGTTTTCTAGAAAAGGAACTGTTAAGGGAAGGGGAGTTTATAATAGATAGGTAATAGTGTTATACATTTTATTAGTTTGTGTTAGTATAAGTTGTAACGAAGATGATATTTTGTATTGTTTGCTCTGGGAAGTGGGGGGGGGATAGGGGGGAGAATATTTTTTTGCGCATTAAAACATTTGAATTTAAAAAAAAAATGGTTGGGGAAGGAGGACAGAAGCAACAGCAGCAACAGGTCAGCCGAAAGAGCGACAGGTTGCGTGGAAGGTCAAGAAAAAAACAACGATACTTTACATTCCGGTATTCTTCCAAGGTGATCTTTCCGTCGCTGTCTCCGTCGTACATGTGGAAGAGGACTGGAAGACACAATGGGGGGGAAGGGAAAGATAAGCCTTGACATGCGAGATGGAACATCCATCCATCCATCATGACTGCTCAGTCCGTTTGAGGTGCAACAGGCAAAATCCATCTTAGGTTGAGAGTTGGAGGGTTTCAAATTTTTTTTTTTACTACCAGTTTTGTGGCTTGGTGGGCGTGGCAGGGGAAGGTTGCTGCAAAATCCCCATTCCCACCCAACTATCTCCAGGGGAAGGTTGCTGCAAAAGCCCCATTCCCACCCAACTAACTCCAGGGGAAGGTTGCTGCAAAATCCCATTCCCACCCAACTAACTCCAGGGGAAGGTTGCTGCAAATGCCCCATTCCCACCCAACTAACTCCAGGGGCAGGTTGCTGCAAAATCCCCATTCCCACCCAACTAACTACAGGAGAAGGTTACTGAAAAATCCCCATTTCTTCCTGATCAGCTGGGACTCGGGAGGCGGAGAAGAGATGGGGGGGTGGAGCCAGTCAGAATCTTTTACTCCTGGTTTTCCAAGCTACTCAAAAATTCCGCTACCGGTTCAGAACCTGCTGAATACCCACTTCTGGTTGAGACCCATAATACAACTTTTAGTCCATCTTGAGAAGAATCAAAAGTTCTACCAAGTACATCTTGGGAGATTTAGTTACATTCTTGGGAGAATCAGAGCTGAAGAAACTTCTCGGACAAGAAGAGAGAGAACGTCAAAAAACAACAACCAGAAAGTCCAGTTGCTTCTGGGAAAAAAAAGCACCTTTGGGACAACCATGACCTGGATGATGGAGAATCTCCAGAGACAAAACAATGAATCAGTGGAACAACTTGCCACCAGAAGTTGTGGGTGCTCCAACATTGGAAATTCTTAAGAAAATATTTGATAAACCATTTGTCTGAAGTGGTGTAGGGTTTCCTGCCTCGGCAGGGGGTTGGACTAGAATACCTCCAAGGTCCCTTTCAACTCTGTTAAACTAATTTACTAAAATTTACGTCTTGGTAGAACCTTCTCATCACCCAAGTTATGACCAGGCGAACAGGATTGTTAGGGGCGCCACACAACTTTATCCATAACACATTTTCGCTGTTGCAAGATTTGTAACAACACAATTCTGCAGTCCCCACAGCTCTGATGTGTGTGTGTTTGTGTGTTTAGGTGTGCGTGATTTTAGACAGAAATATTCATGATCAGCTGGCATTGGCCACAACTGAATTTCTAGACTCAGTAGCAAACATCTGTTAGCGCCTTTTCAGATTAACACATTTTATGGGGGGGAAAGGTGTATTTGAATCTGCAGCTCACAAACGCTAATGCCTTTTAATAAAAAAAGAGAACCCGTTAGTCTGCTAATTAATCCTCTCCAGATTTTGGATACCGGGAACTAACACAGCTTTCTCCCAAATGCAGGGTGTGTGTGTGTGTGTGTTTGTGTGTCATTGCTAACATTTTGGGGAGAAAAATGGTGGAAATGGATTGGTGATCAAAATTTGGGCCCTGGGCAACCGATGTATATTCACAGGGGTTGCAAGACAGAGAGATAGAGACAGAGAGTGAGAGAGAGACAGAGGGAGAGATAGATAGATAGATATATAGAGAGAGAGAGAGAGAGAGAGAGAGAGAGAGAGAGAGAGACATAGTCGCAGACACA
>JANHFP010001583.1:5089-15830 GCA_032468135.1 Calamaria suluensis
CTCTGCCTCTTCGAAATCCTGCCTGTACATCTGGTAGTTCTCGGTCCACATACTGCTGGAGCCTAGCTTGTAGGATTATCAGAATAATAAATTATGTTAAAAAAATAGGTCATTCCTATGGACTCATCCTTTCCATATCCATCTTAAGCGGGATAGCTCTATGCTTTCCCAACACAGGCACAATGTATGCATGGCTACAATATTTCTTAAGAATTCTTTTCCTAACTTCATATTTAGGGACACTTGAAACCAGATCAGGAGTCTCCAACCTGGGCAACCTGTGGACTTCAACTTCCAAAATTCCAAAACTTTGCTGGCTGAGGAATTCTGGCAGTTGAAGTCCACAAGTCTTAAAGTTGCCAAGATTAGAGGTCCCTGGTCAAAACTGTACAGTTTGGTTGCTTATATGTGAACACTGAAGATGTTACTTAGTTTGGTAATAAAAGAGAGCATCAAGGACACCACGGTTCAAGCCTCTTCAGGGGTTCAGAAAAAGAGGGTCATTGCCACTTGAGGGTTCCAATTGATCCTTTCCTCACAACTGCATCATTAGACGCAGAAGGAAATATTTTGTACATGTATGTTTTCCCATGTGCATTGTGGGTCACAGGGAAGCCAGTGTACAAAGCCTTTCTTGTTGAAGAAATTCACTTAGGTGAATGTACAAAGATCTTCCTGCAGACAGTTACAGAGAACAAATGAACAAAGAAAGCAATTTAAGAAAATATATTTAGCTCAGGGTTGAACCTTGAAATCATTGGTGTTCTCTAAGCTTGGTTGTTTGCTTTTAGACATTTTAGTACCAGACTAGGTAACAACTTCAGTATTCTCATTCAGCTATGCACTTTATGGGAAGTTTTCTTTCTGACAGTGGTGTACTGAGCATGATGTTGATACATTAATGCAGACAGTGTATTTTTAAATGGTGGAAGTTTGCAGATTTTTTTTCTGTGCTTCTGAAGTGTTTGACACCCATATGTGGTACCAAGAAAAGAGAATATTTGTAGTTCACAGTTGAACTGTGCTCTCTTGGTTGCTTGTTTGCAGATGTTTCATTACCAGACTAGAAAAACCTCTTCAGTCATGAGAGCTGAGACCAAAATCAACATTGGAAGCCATATTAGGCCAAAAGCTTTCAAGCTGCCACCTTCTCATGTGTGGGAAAGTAGGAAGGGGGGATTTAATAAAAGATTTGTAATTAGACACAAAAGCATTCTTCCTATTGGTCAAGATCAGGATGAACCTGCATCTGGAGAAGGAGTGGTTGGAGTGCTGTCTCAAGATGGGTGAGGGGATGGTTTTGGTGGGTTTGGTGAGGGAAACTCCTGAACTCTCTGATTTGGGTTTTCCCAAGATGTGCCAGTATACCTACTCTAATAAATGGAAGTTTGAAAAAAATGCTTGCCTCAAGAGTTTTCCATTGGAGGAAGTTTTCTGGGATGCTGACACATCATTTAATGTACAAGTGAGATCACAATAAAACAAGCATTCTAGTTTTATAATATCTGAGTTCACCTAGACTTTTAAGGGTTTAACCTTGTTTCTATTGTGTCTAAAACAAGATTTAAAATGTTTCTAAGATTTAGGATTATAAAGAATCTTGGCAGATTAATTTGTTTTTTTAAAAAAATCAGAAACCAAAATCCCTTTAATCATAAACCAAGGTGAATGAGTGGTATTTTTTTAAGGAAAACAAACTTTTGAAATAATTAATTAATGAAGGACAACTATGTCTTTACCAAGATCTCCTAAATTCATTGGCTTGTTTAGCATCGTTTGTATAGTTTTGTTTTACTATGTTGTATGGACCTCACTCTCATGGTTTGTACCATTAACATCTATGGAAATTCTCAGTCATACAGGTCATGGTTATCCCAAAAGTGCAATTTAAAAATGCAACCATTCTCCATCATGCGGTCAGAACTGAAGAAGCTTCTGGAATGAGAAGTGAAACATCTTCATGGGAAAAGGAAAGTCTAGTGTCCTTTTAAAAGTCATTTTGGAGTATTTATAGCCTTAAGATTTATGGCTTAGTTTTGGGCAAAACTAAGCCATAACCTGGTAAACCTTGTATAAAACTATTCATTGTTTTATTTGGAAAAACATAGTCAATTGCTTTTATTTTTACTGAACATTTTATTATTTTTTAAAAAAATAAAAAAAAACTTTAGGAGAATGGCTGGCTGTTGGCTAGACACATGCAAAAATAGTTTACAGTGATTGGTGAAACATATCCTCATATTTCTTATACATTTACTGTATTATTTGCTTTTCAAACAATGGTTGTTTTCCAAAGAGTCTTAGTTAAAAAAAAGAATGACAGATGCAGCTCACCATCTTTAATTACTAGACAGAGAAAAAGGAAGGAAACTCAGAGGGAAATAAGTTCTTCAGCAAACGGAGAAATGGCAATAAAACAACTGATTTTTGTATGTATTTCAGTCTAGAGTTACATTCTGTTCCTGGAACTCTCATTTGAATTATATTATATATTTTGTGGCTGTTTGTCCCTTTGGTCAATGTATGATGCCAGAATTGCTGTGGTGGATGGATATGATCAGAGAATGCTGGTCAATTTATTCTTTTGGTCAACATTTTGCAATTTTTGGAATCGTATAAGTCTGATGGAACTTGATTATAATTCTGGAGCTTCAGGAGAATATTATGAAAAAAAGGGAAAATAAATAGTAAAGCCAAAATAAATTATCCAGTTAATCAATTCTAATTTTACAGCAGGAACTCTTGGAAATATTATGTTGTCAAAAGATTTTTGTCAAAGATAACTTACCACCAGCATGGTAAGGCAGCTGAGTTTGTCGATCGGAAGATTGGCAGTTCAGCGGTTCAAATTCCTAGTGATGTGTAATGGGGTGAGCTCCTGTTACATGTCCCAGCTTCTGCCAACCTAGCCGTTTCGAAAGCACATAAAAATGCAAGTAGAAAAAATAGGGACCACCTTTGATGGGAAGGTAACAGCGCTCCATGTGCTTTTGGCATTTAGTCATGCCAGCCACATGACCACGGAGACGTCTTCGGACAGCACTGGCTCTTCAAATTTCAAACGGAGATAAGCACGGGCCCCTAGAGTTGGAAACGACTAGCACATATGTGCGAGGGATACCTTTATCTTTAATAAATGAGGTGATTATTCAGAGGCCACACATTAACACATCATGATTAATAAATACATTAGAATGTTTCATTGAGTAAAAATCAACTGATGAATAGAACATTCTTCTGCCAAAAGAGTTCTCTCTTCACTGGATGCAGTGTGAAACAAAATTAGCAGCACTAGCTGATTAGGTACATCTGGTTAGAGCAGTAAAATAAATACATTTATTTAAAAGTAGCTGTAGACTCCTTTAAACAATTATGGAAGATATACATATAATTTAAGTATATGTGTCTAGCAACAGTTGGTGTCTGCATGTGCATGTATGTGTATATATACTCACAAATTGTTCACATATGCAGGATCTAATTTAGCTACACTAATTCCCCTTAAGTTGTGCCCTCAATTATACACTTTACAGAAAGTTATAGCTAGTCATTGCATTTCTAAAGAACAACAGAGACCTGGAACCCATAGCATTCCTTATATTTTCTCTTCTGAGGATGTGGGTTCATAAGTCCAACCACAAAGGCATAAATTCAAAATTATGCCTCTTCCCACTCCATTTTTCCCTGCTAGCCTCTCATTGTTCTCACAATTTGTCCCCAGTTCTGAGTAAATCTATCTTGCTGTCTTCCCCATGTCCACATGACTCCATGTGCAAACTGTCAGCAGGCACAGAAGGGAGGCAAACCACTCTCTGTCCAGAAAGCAACAGATGAGAATACTTGCTGGATCCAGACAGAGGTAACAGGAAAGAAATAAATCTCCTTCCACAAGGTCTTTGATAGCTGGTTTATTTAGAAATAATTGGTGAATAAATAAAACCAAACTTATTTCTTCTGTCGCTTAACAGGAAGATGTATCTTGTAGAATAATTTTTGAAGAGCATCTACGTCTTTAGAATTAGGCAAATGGTAATGCATGCTTTAAAAAGTCCTTCAGATCTCTGCAAAGTATAGCATCTTTCTGTTATTAATTAAAGCATCTTCACATGAGCTTTAAAAGATGTTAAAGAATCCACTCTTTAACATTGAGGGCAACTCTTAAATTCATTATAGCTTTTTTTCAGGTTCATTAAAGAGGGATGCAACAAATTACAGGCAGGTCTTGCGCTCACTTGCACAAGATTCAAAATATTTCTTCCAAAGCATTTTTTTAAAGCAAAAAGAAATTTATAAAACACATTCCTATAAAAATAATAAAAATATCATTTCATTTCCAGCTGTAAGTTTCTAACATGAAAATTATTGAAATACATGTAATCTAAACATATCCAGAATTATTTGTTTTATTTCTGGCACAACTTGCAAACAATCATATAAAGCAAGTGTCCCAAAGTATGCAAGGATACATACATGAGCATTTTTCTGAATTCTTTCAAGAAAACAACATGAGTATTTCCATATAATCAGCAAGAATTGAACTTTACTCATAAAGTCTTTGTCTTTTACAGGGGTGTCAAACTCATGTCATCATAGTGGCATCACATGATATATCAGGACTTTTCTCCCCCTCACTAAACCAGGCATTGGCATGGCCAGCGTGTGACGCATCCGGCCAGTGGGCCAAGAGTTTGACAGACCTGGTCTTTTACGTATAAGGAAGATATTATTTATTGACATGTTTGTTAGTTGCACACCAATTGTTATATACTCTTTCCCTTTATTGTTTTCTAGCAAGAATTTATTTTATGCCATGGTGGTGCAGTGTTTGCAATGCAGTACTTCACGCTACTTCTGCTGATCGCTGGCTGACAGCAGTTTGGCAGTTTGAGTCTCACCAGCTCAAAGTTGATTCAGCCTTCCATCCTTCTGAGGTTGGTAAAACGAGGACCCAGATTGTTGGGGACAATATGCTGACTTTGTAAACCACTTAGAAAGGGCTGCAAAGTACCGTGAAGTGGTATATAAGTCTAAATGCTATTGCTATTTAGGGTACATTATATCAAGAACAAAGTCACTAAGTAAATTTCCAGAGACTTTAAAGTTTGTCTCCCAGACCTTAGTTGTGATCATAATTATTTTTCCATATTGATTTTACATAAAGCCATGGTGGCATAGGGGTTAAAATGCAGTACTGCAGGCTAACTCACTGCTCACTCCAGGAGTTCGATTCAGAATGGCTCAAGGTTGACTCAGCCTTCCATCCTTCCAAGGTCAGTAAAATGAGAATCCAGATTATTGGGAGCAATATGTTGAACATAAATTGCTTACAGAAAGCTGTAAAGCACTACAAAGTGGTATATGAGCCTAAGTGCTATTGCTATTATATTGACTGTAAATGAAAAATCTGTTCACCTAACACATTTTACTTCTTTCAAAATTGATGTTACTTAATTCTTTCTGTGTTTATATTGCCAGAACTATAAGTGTATTCTAATATTTAAAGAACCATCCCAGGTAGAACAAAAACAGACTAAATTCGCTATGTAAAGCCACACTCTTCAGATCCCTAAGTCAGCATTTTAAAACCCAGTAAGGGCTCTTCCATTATTTTCATACGGAAATGTGTTGAAATACAGAAGAGATAATTTCACGTGGTTTATTAAGGAAGTTGACAGCCTTATACATGGTTATTGCTATATGGTATTAAATTAATCATCCAAGAAAAATGCAGAAGACAAATGGATAATTGTTAGAACAACTTCTGTTTACTTGGAATAGTTCCACCAGCCTGCTCTTACTGTATTGGTTGGGTGGTTAATGGAAACTTGAGCATGCACTCTTTATCTAATTTATATTATTTATATTGTCAATAAAGCATCCAAGTTAATGGAGGCACAACAGTGTCATAAAGATGGAGGCATACTTAACAAAACTCTTGTTAAATTTTCTCTAGGTATTAATTTTAATGAAAACACTGAATTAATAAGGGAAGTAACAGAGCCTGAAGCACAAATATAAAATAGAAGTCTTGTTTTATTTGTTAATACAAATCACAAATACATAAACCTATGAAATTAAATGAAGATAAATACATACCAGGAAAAATATTTCTATTCACCTGCCAAATTTGACATCAAAACTGTTTAAAATACTTTTCTTTTTACAATGGCCTTTTTCATACCTGACTTCCTTGCACTAATCACAATTCAGCTGCCCTTTTTTCAAAGTACTTTTGTGTGAGAACAAACCACTCTCTGTTTACCATACCCATTGAAAAGGATGTTATATATCTCTATGTGTTCTGTCTAGACCAGCCTTTTTCAAACTTGGTCACTTTAAGATGAGTGGGTTTCAACCCCCATGATTTTCCAGCCAACATGCTTAAAGTTGCCAAATTTGAACATTAACTTACCAATCATACTGCTGAGAAGTGATATAAATTAATGTATTATATTTACATCCTATCCTTCTTATAAAATGGTGGTGCAAATGGGTGGAAGGCCCAGCTATCTCTTCAATTTTTATTCTCATATTACTGTGAGCTAGTCAGGACAGAGAGATAATAACTGGATTGAAGTCAGACAGTATCTTTGACTGAGTGGGCTCTTGTAACTGGATCTGCCTGGTCTGAGTCCAACAGGTTTATCAATATACTGCACTCATACGGAATACTTAGGCTTATAATTTTATCTGGCAAACTGCCACATTAATTATTGTTGAGCATGAGCAAAATATCCATTAGTATCACCGCCAGAATAAATAAATGTGCTCTGTGAAAGTAAAGGCCATCTGATGTCATGAAGCTGTACATAAAGAAACACTTTTGGAAGGAACACTATTGCAGGCAGAGCTGCATTGAATGTTTACTCCCACTGGTAATCAACATGACATCTTGCTATGTCTTAGTTCAATTTTAAGTGCACTTTATTTGCTTTGTTTCATAGCTACAGCATTGATAATCAAGTCTGTCTCTCCTTTTATAGGTGCATCATACGTCCTTTGTCTTTGTTCTACTAGCATGCTTACTACATTGGAACTGATGAATGGATACAAATAGTGATGGATGATGAAGCATTTTACACATTGAACATATTATCTAATCAAATAGTTTCCTGCCACTGTGGATCCTATTTCAGAAAGTTTCCTTCTGTTTTGAAGCAGATGAACATAACTAGTTAGAGTACCCTTCAAAAACAATTACCTATGACTTTATACATCTGTAACCAGTGATATTTATATCCGCTGTTAAATACAAGTGTATACCTGTTAAAATAACAGATGTTTAGGAACTCTGGATTGATTCAGCATAGCTGGTTGAGGATGTAAGAGATCCTTAGTGACACCAAGTGTATTTACAAAGCTTCCATTGATTTTTCTCACTAAAAATTTTTCTGGACAGGAATTATTAGTGAACAAGGCTTGCTATATTTGCACTGCAGTCTTGTATTTGGAACTGCCCTTGAAAGCTTTATTTTTATATATAAATGGTTAGCTTTAATTGATTGCTTATCATAGTGCAAAATAATTAACTTGGCATTTAAATACTTACAGTATGTTGGCTGCCTAGTTGCTTTCATGTCCATACTAATATTCTATGTTCTTATTTTTACATCCTTGATATCCTGAAGCTCAAATACTCAAAGATATAACTGTTTTTCTCCAGGTTCCTTTGTCAGGAAAAATTTGCTGAATACAAGGTCAACATTACAAATGTCTTAATGAAGATTCCCATCTCAAAAAATGTCATTACCACCATAATGACATTTTTATGACATTTTTATGCCAGGTTAAAACATAATTTTAAAGATGATTTTAGTTTCATTTAATATGTTATGCTGTTGTTCTCCTTTCATTTATTTTATTATGTGTTTTATTATTAAATTGTATCACATTCTGGCCTTCATGCATTTTGTATCCAGCCTGATAACCTAAGCCAGGATGAAAAATAGATGAAAATGTCCTTCATTAGAAAGATAGATGAGACCAACATGCAGAGCACATGCCCCATTTATACAAAAGAATGATGAACTATGTAAAAACAATAATAGTAGAACATACATCTTAATGTGAATGGCATATTTCTAGATGGTGAATATTAGTGGTTAAAACTAAGTTTATAAGAAAACTAAAACCAGTGATAATTCATTTTTTATATATATAAAAAGGGAGGGGGTCTGGTTTTCATACAATATTTTGTTATTTTCATAGAAGATGAGAAAGAAATAGACTGTAATAATTAAATAGCTGGGAAGCAATATATAATTCATGCACTATCAAAAATCCTTTAAAAGTGTTCTATTATGTCTCTAAGACCTAATTTTCCATTGAACTATTTTTTTTTTAAATTCTCATAGATGGAACCTGATGGCAGTTGAACTTAACATTTTGTATTTTATGTCCACTGTTGAGTATGACAGGAATGTTCAGAATTAAGCATATGAAATTCTTATTTTTAGTTGAGATAGATAGATAGACAGACAGACAGACAGACAGACAGACAGACAGACAGACAGACAGACAGACAGACAGACAGATAGATAGATAGATAGATAGATAGATAGATAAAGGGACAATGTTGCTCCCTTCTATATTTGGGTAACTAGGCATCTACACACACACACACACACACACACACACACACACACACACACACAAAGAGTGAACATATCTGTCCAAACACTTGGAAATAACACACAGCCTTGTCTTGCTTATGAATTATGACTCATCATGTTAAGTGTTCTAGTTATCTAGAACAAGGTCTCTAAGCACCCAGCAATGTTCATAAGTAATCTTCCTTCATATTGGCATTGCTGATCATCTGACTGTCATTACTCTTTGTTATGTAATGTAAGACAATAAAAAGGGCAAATTTGGCTTAATGTCTATGCTTATATCAGCTTTTTAAATATAATTTTATTAAATATTGTTTTAAAAATGAAGTTAAAAACTAATACAAAACTAGGAAAAAATAAGAAAAATAAATGAAAGAGAAATTTAATAAAGCAATAATAAAAGAAAATTAGAAAATAAAAGGGAAAAATACAAAGAGGTAGCTTCCAATCTCATTATAACATGTATAGGTACAATTATAAATTTACTTCATACTCTATAGTTAGGACATAATATTCTTCTTTCTATACTCAAGACTATCATGTTAATATTTTTATTTTTTGGCACACAAAAAGTCTATAAGGGGTTTCTATTTAAGCTTATTTTTGAAGACAAGGTGCTTTGAGCACAGATAATTATAGAAAGCTGCTGTCAGAAGCAAGGGTCAAAGCCTGCTGGATGGCAGGTGCAGTGTCATATTCCAACCCCCAACCTTTGTACCTATGTGCACAATGGGTTTTATACAGTAACAGAGTACCTGCCATCTTGCAAATATTTCTTCCTTTGCCCCCGAATAAAACAGTCAGAAGGGACATGGAGGTCTTCTAGTACAACCCCCTTCCTAGTCACACCTCTTCTCAGTAACAAATCCCAATACCATTTCACACAAATGATGTCAAATCTCTTCCTAAACCCCTACACTTTCTGGAGACAAGTCACTCCACTGATTAATTGTTCTTATTGGCAGGAAATTTATCCTTAGTTCTAGGTTGGTTCTCTGTTTGATTATTCTCTACCCATTGCTTCTTGTTTAGCCTTCATTTGCTTTGGAGAATAGCAACTGATACCACTGAAAACTACATGAGTCAAACAACTTGTTGATCTAGCTCATAATGTCAAGGCTCATTTTCAGTAGTTCTGCAAAATTTTAGCACAGCCATTTGCAACTTTATTTCACTACTCTTGATGTTACTCAAAGGCTGAGAGACTTTGCTTGCAATACTGAAAATTGAACCTGAAATCACCTTCATGCAGTCATGAGCTTTTTCCCCTCCTAGATCTTAATATCATCTTATTCTCCTGAATATGCTAGTGGTTCTTGTATGTTTTCATATCACTATGTCATGTAAAATACATAAAGGAAAAAGTCCTACTCCACTGAATATAGTAGTTGAAGACAAAAGATATCCATCAAAAATATTGGTAGAAATAGACTCTGTGCACCTCTAGGGCTCATTGATACATATAAGATTACTAGTTATCCTCTGAATTGTCTTCATCTTTATTTCCTGATTTCTTTTTTTAAAAAAATGCTTTAGTTTTATTTCTAAAATTTGGGGTTTTTTTTAATCAAAATGTTTCAATGCTTACCTCAATTTTATCTTCATTTTTAAAACAAACTGCACAGGTACAGTATATGTGGTACCTTGCTCAATGGTAGTAACTGTGAGAGGGATCTTGGAGTACTAGTGGACAACCATTTAGATATGAGTCAGCAATGTGCAGCAGCTGCTAAAAAAGCCAACACAGTTCTAGGCTGCATAAACAGAGGGATAGAATCAATATCACATGAAGTGTTAATATCACTTTATAATTCTTTGGTACGGCCACACTTGGAATACTGCATTCAGTTTTGGTTACCACGATGTAGAAAAGATGTGAATAGTCTGAAAAGAGTGCAGAGAAGAGCAACAAAGACGATTAGGGGGCTGGAGACTAATACATTTGAAGAACAGTTGCAGGAACTGGGTATGTCTAGTTTAATGAAAAGGACTAGGAGAGACATGATAGCAGTGTTCCAATATCTCAGGCGCGGCCACAAAGAAGAGGGAGTTAGGCTATTCACCAAAGCACCAGAGGGCAGAACAAGAAGCAATGGGTGGAAACTAATCAAGGAGAGAAGTAACTTAGA
>JANHFP010001583.1:31262-41362 GCA_032468135.1 Calamaria suluensis
CTGTCCGCTGAAGAGCTGAGAGGTGCTGGGCTTTTTGTCGCCACCCACACCTTCAGAAACATGCCAGGCTCCAGCCGTTCGGCACAGGGGTTCTCTGACTCCGTCCATGCTGTCCCGGTTGATTCAGGAGGTAGCCGCTAGCTTTGGTGAACAGGCAAGGGGTGCAGGGGCTCCATGCCAATGGCCAAAGCGGCTCCCCCCCATGGTCTGCTGAAGAGCTGAGATATGTAAATCTGGTCCCGCAGGCACTAATTTGCACGGAGCACCAACAACGGCCGGAAGAACCGCACACAAGACCCAGTAACAGATGAAGCTTTGCTCCCGCTCTGGAATAAGGAGCTTCCAAAAGGAAGCCACAGCAGGGGGAGGAAAGAGACAAGAGTTGCCACAACCATTGCTTGGCCGGCCTGCCACCACCCAACCCCCACTTGCACCATTACCTTGTTACGGACATGAGGGCTGCACTACTCTTTGCATGTTTCACCTGCAAAGTTGCAAGAGATTTCCAGCCCCACCCCGAGCTTCCTGGCCATTCCCATAGAGCTCTAATCACAGGACTGGCCACTGCTCATCCCGGAATAGCTCGGGGGCGCTGCGGATCACCAAAATTTCTTCGCGGACCACCGGTTGGTGACCACTGCCCTAGAATATATTTATAAATGTATCTTTTGGAATTCTAATCATTTTTCTGAACTATTTGAGAACCTTTTAAAAACTATTTTCCATTTTTATAAAATAGTCTTATTTTATTTTTAAAAAGGCAATTATTTTTATATGCCCTAGCAGGAAATCTATAGAAATATTGCTAATGTGTGGAATAAACTGAGTCTGGTTTGATGAAGGCGTATTTATTAGATTTGCGATCAAGTTGAAACCAGATTATTGCAAGTTGGTAGCTAATCTCTTTTAGTAAGAGGAACTGCAGCTGCTATCGTGGGACAATTAAGGGGGAGAGAATAAGATGTGAATAGAGTACACTTCAATAGGAAGTGCAGCTTTGCTGATTTAGCAAGGATGGCTAGTTGGTATATTTGAGTTTCATGTTGCTGATATGGATATATGGATAAATTCCAAAATAATATATTGCAGAGAGGCAAGTTTTTAGTGAATTGCAGGGCATAGACCTCCAAATGTTATAATTTTATATACAATAATGTGCTTTTTATTATATACTTGGTGCTAGGTATAATTTGCTTGCAGAATAAAAATGTTTCTGAGTTTTCTGTAAAGCAATTAAATGTGCTTGGAGATATATAATAGTCATGCAAAAATATACTTATTTGGTCATGGACAAGAAAGATTGTCAAATATAGTGGTACCTTGGTACTTACCCTTAATTGATTCCAGAGGTCACACTGAGTTCCAGATAACTTTTTCCCATAATGTAGTGAATCACAAGGCAGTTGACACCGACAAGTTCTAGCTTGTGCGTTGAGTACTAAACAAATGATTAGTACCGGAACAAGATTTTCATGTTACAATGTGTTGAATGCCAACTTTGATGAGTTTCAAAGCAGTTGAATACCAAGGTACCACTGCAATAATTTAATAGTGGTTGCTTCTGTGGACACTAATTGTTGTTTTGGATGAGGAAAGAGAAAGACAGTGCTGAATATTCATAGCAGACAAATATATAGTAGCTTTCAATATAAAATATACTTAATTGCTCTTATTTAAGATACATAAATGCAATGAACAATTACAGGTAGTCCTGGATTTAGACCGTAATTCAGTCCAAAATTTCCATTGCTAAGCAAGACAGTTGTTAAGTGAGTTTTGCCCCCATTTTACAACCTTGATTGCCACAATTGTTGTGAATCAATGCAGTTGTTTATTTATTTATTTTATTTATTAAATTTTATACCGCCCCTCTTGCGGACTCAGCGCGGTGTACAGCCAAAAACCCTAAAAACATAAATATACAGATACAACTATTAAAATATTAAAATAAAAAAAATAAAAATAAAATGAATCCTGTTAAATGAATCCTGCCTCCCCATTGACTTTGCTCGTCAGAAGGTTGCAAATGGTGAACACCACGCCAGTTTCCAAGCATCCAAATTTTGATCACATGACCATGGGGATGCTGCAAGGGTCGTGTGAAAAATAGTCATAAGTCACTTTTTTCAGTGCTGTTGTAATGTTAAATAGTAACTGAATGAATGGTTGTAAATCAAAGATTACCTGTACTGCAAAAACTCTGGATGCTTCTGTAATGTAACCTAACTATCTAGTCTAGTGGAACAATATTATATACGTATAGGAATAAATTAAGTATGTTTTTATACCTTTCTTGGTCTGAAATCTGAAAAGATGTATGAATTATGTTTTCACTAGTGCTATGTTGTGGAAGGAAAACATAGTTATTGGTTATGTTCTGCTAATTTTCTTGCTATTTTCTAGGTGAAAGCAGAGAATATTATCAGTGGGCCTATGCTGATTTCTTTATCCCCATTTATATGGAACAGCTATATAAAAAGTGTGAATAGGGTTGGAAATTGTATGATTTTTCGTTGATAGGTTTAATTGATAAGTTGAACTTCTGAAACAAATAACACTACCTTTAATGCTATTCATTAAGAGTATTTTCTCTTAATTTAATTGTTTGAAATGACTGAATTAGAATTCATAATTATGTTCAGTACATTTCTTTTTTCTAGAGCAAATTCTGTACAATATAAAACAGGAATACAAACGCATGCAGAAGAGAAGACATCTAGAAAACTTTCACCAGACAGATCCTTGTTGTTCTACTGATGCACAGTCACAAGCATTTCTCCTTTCTGGACCAGCTTTACCAGGTGAAGATTTTAGAATAAGAATGCTTTTTTAAATGAAATTTTTAATTGGTTTTTTTAGAGTATAATAGGGAAAAGGGGTATTGGATATATCCATTTATTGTGACAACATGTCATTCAAGGTTGTAGGTATTCAAACTTCAAAATTTAACATATATACCTTCATTATTTGAAAAAAAAAAAGCAGAGACATCACCCTACCAACAAAAGTGTGCATATCAAGGCTATGGTTTTTCTAGTTGCAACGTATGGCTGTGAAAGTTGGACAATAAGAAAGGCTGAGCGCCAAAGAATTGAGGCCTTTGAACTTTGGTGATGGATATTATTTAAATAAACTCTGGAATAATGCAGCCAATAGTGGTCAAAAAGAGACAGGATCTTCCACTCCTAACTGCATTAGCAACCCCCACAATCAATTGAAGCACATTTGATACCAAAAGCAACAAAAATCTGTTAAAAGAAGAAGAAAAGCTGGAGCATCTAAAGATGAATAAGCTACCCTAGGTAATTGTATACAAAATGAGGATGGATGTTTAGGCCACAGGGGTGGGAAATGAGGATGACATTTTAGGTAAATTTGCCTATGGAGAAGGAGAGGATAATTAAATTCAACCATTTAAAGTGGTGATGAAAAGTATTTCTGATTTTTTGTCCAACAGGCAACATTATTGGCTTAAATAGTGAACAAAAAAGTGCACTTTCTGTCTCTCTCTCTCTCTGTCTCTCTCTCTCTCTCTCTCTCTCCCTCTCCCTCTCCCTCTCTCTCTCCCTCTCCCTCTCCCTCTGTCTCTCTCTGGTGAAACAACAGCAGCACCAACAAATGACTGTTAACTTTCTTTTCATCGATACTTTTGGAAAGGCTGATAGCTAATTGTATGCAACTATATTCCTCTAGAGTAAAAACATTTTTCTAAATCTTTTTTTGGAAAAAGATGGATTTTTTATATATTCATATTTTTAAAATATGCCCACAAAAATGATTAGCATGAAATGTAAAGTGTGTCAACAAATACTTTTTTATTTACAGAGAAAGCAGGGAACATTTTTCACTGACAATAGTTATGCAAAAATAGTTTCCATTTACTGGGGTATTCTGAAAAAGGTGGTGGTTGTATATTTTTCACATGTACCCTGAAATTTATTTTGGAAAGACTATTTTCCACCTAGATTTGTCACTCTTAAGAACAATAAGCAATAGAACAAGTACTTCACATCACTCAGTTTCTTTAGCAACTTATCTTCTTCTTAAGATGTTTCACATTTGACCCTTACCACAAAGACTGGCTCTGTTTAAAATATCAAAAATAAAGAAGGACAGTTTGGCAATGTTTAGATATTTGCTTCACTACAAAGCCCTTTTCATATTCATCTTAAAACCACAGACCATAGAAATTAAGCTGAGGACAGGTCTACTCATTGCAGCAACCAAACAGCCTGAAGCATAACATTTACAGTGACCTTTTGCAAACTCTTATCAGAGATCTACATACGGTATTTAACTGCCCCATGACCTATTATTTTCTATCATTATTGTTGATGGGAATATATACACAAATTGCAGTTTTGAAGAAACAATAATGTCAAGAGAATGGTCTCCCCTATGTACTTAGGAGACACTGATGTGTTATTTTGTATTTGGGATTCTTATGAATGTATATTGACACTTCCTATTTGTTTGTTTTTCATCTGTCAGGAGATAATGTTCAAACGGTAGGGTTGTGGTCAGGGGTGTGTTCCACTTACCTTTACTACCGGTTCGCAATGGGAGTGTGCACGCTTCTGCTCATGCGCAGGTCATCCATGAAGACGTCCGGCTGGGTGGGTGGAGCCTCGGGCAGCCATTACTATTGGTTCACAAGAACCACACTGCACCAGGCGCAACCTACCACTGTTTGTAGTGATATGACACAGTCCCAAGAATTTTAAGTGCTTTTTATTATATGAAATTTATATAAATTCATAAATGAAATATAATTGGAGTATTCCAAATAATCAGTTAACAATGGCTATCACTCTGTCTGCCAATGTTTCTCATTGTAAAACTAGTTTGCATTCTGCATGCTTAGTTCATATTAATATTGACAGGCTCATCCAATTAATAGACAATTCCTTACAGCCATCATCTGGATTATTATGCATAAAAGCACTTCATGCAGCCCAATTCATCAAAGCCATATTTTTATGTCTTTATGAATGATTCATAGAGAAAGTTCCTATTTATTCATATACAAATTTCTGTGAACTCTATTGCCTAAAGAATTCTTCATATTTGTGGTATTTAATTAAATGATCATCCCACTGTGATTTAAAGCTTTGTTTCCTAATAATATTTCAAACTAGAAAAATGAACTATGTATCCTTCTTTTAGACATCCAATAAATTGTCAACTTGAGCATTTTTCAAAATCTTTAAGCAAATCAGTTTTTATCTTTTGTGACCATGAAAGAATGAAACAGGTTCATTTTTCCCTCCTCTTGTTCTTTTCTTTAGAGAAAATAACTCTTTATATCAACTGATAACCACAATTGGGACCAGAATTTGTGTATCTTGGTAAGACAGTTATTAAGAGAGTTGCACCCAATTTTATAACCAAAATTTGGTCACACGTCTGTGGAGATAGTATGATGATCATAAGTGTGATGATCAGTGATAAGTCACTTTTTTCAGTGCTGTTGTAACTTTGGTAACTAATTAAATTATAAAGAACAAGCTACAGATAATAGACTTGTTTGACCTCAAGCAAAACATATGATCAAAAGCCATAAAACAAGCTAAATATACACTGCTCATAGGTTCAGTCTGGTGTTTCATAAAATGACTTTTTCACCAAACCAGAGGTTTCCCATTTTAATCAATAGCCCTATGGAGAGCCACTATTTATAGCTATTCCCTGCTATATGGAAAAAATAGAAAACATTGTAATTTTTTTTCCTTTTCTAAAGAAAACTTAAATTAAATTTGTAGCATCAATTAAAAAATAATGTGAAAGATTTGTGATGTACCTTTATCAGAAAAGTTAGTGAAACAATTTTGGCAATGCTAATCTAGAAAAAAATCAATCACCTGCCTCAAACCATTTATAAAACTTTCCAGTTCCCCTTAGTTTGCTTCATAGAGAATATTCTTTCTACAGATACCATTTTGTTCCAAAGCCATTGATTTTGGTATTTTATCTGGATGTCAGCAAAATCCATTGATTATTCCTAATATAAATACATGATTACAGTTACATGATTACATGATTATAAATCTAAGCTGCCGAAATGAATCATTTTGAAAGTAATCAAGTAGGACCTAAGGTAATTCAATGTGAAATCAAAAGGAGAATTCACTCTTATCTTGAAAAACATGTTGTGCTTTTAAGCAATATTCAAGATAATAAGTTATTTATTTATTTATTCATCTAGCATGTATTAGATAACAGATACAAGTATATACTTGTATTATGAATACATGATTATGAATACATGAAATGGATATGAATAAAAGGAAACATTAGTACAGGGATGGAAGGCACCCTTACATGCTTATACATGCCCCTTAAAGACATCTTAGGAATGAGGTGAGGTGTACAGTAGTTTAAGGTTAAAGTTTGGGGAGTTTGGGGAAGGAGCCACAAAGTCAGGTAATGCATTTCAGGCATTGACAACTCTGCTACTGAGGTCGTATTTCCTGCAATCAAGTTTGGAGCAGTTTACCATAAATTTGTGTCTATTGTGTGCTCTTGTATTGTTTTGGTTGAAGCTGAAGTATTCATTCACAGGAAGGGCATTGTAGCAGATGATTTTATGTACTACGCTTAGGTTAGACAAAGATGGTGAAGTTCTACGTTTTCTAAGTCCAAAAGTTTAAATCTGGTGACATAAGTTATTTTGTTGTGAGCAGACGAGTGGAGGACTCTTCGTGAAATATTTCTGGACTTGTTTGATTGTCTAATATGTAGTGTGGGTTCCAGACAGATGAGCTGTATTCAAAAATTGGTCTAGCAAAAGTTATGTATGCCTTAGTCCAATATTACTAGAGAAGAAGTGATACTGAAGTGAATAATTCCTTAAAAAAGAATGGTTCCAGAACAGAAAACAGAAAACAGGAACATCACAAAATTTATTTAATTTAAATAAAATAAAAATATTTGAATTTAAATAATAGCCTTTATCTTATTCAAATAACTGAATTGTTCAGTTACTTTTCAACTATGAACAAGGTAAATAATTAAAAAAGTATACAAAACTCAAGTTATAAAGTCCAGTTTAAATTTTCCTGCACTTTCCCATGTATCTATGACTTTCTGTCTTTCTTCTTTTACTCACATACTTGTGCACATTTATTTTCTGTGCCAGGGAACATTTCTGCATCTGACAACAGACTGAGGTAAAGTTTATAACAGTATAAATTGCACTATATCAACAGAAGGCATATCATTTCATGCCAAGTGGCAAATGCATCAGCTCTGATTTTTCAATCCTCTGAAATCTGCAATGTTCCACTGAGATTCTACTTCTGAGGCAAAAGTGTAAAAATAACATATACAACCAAATTATTATCATTATCATTATTGTTATTGTTGTTGATGTTGTTGTTATATTCACACACAGACATAGAAGTTGGATCAATTTTACATATATTAATGAATAGCTTTATGGAATGTCATGATGAAATTTCAAAGTTCAACTGCTGATTAAACCAAATGAAACTTGGAAGTACCAGATCTGAAATCCTGGAAAGATGACCTCAACCAGCATGAAATATTGAACTGGTCAGCATTTTCAACATCAGTAACTTCCAGTTGCTTAGACTTCAGATGTTTTAATTCACAGCAATACCCATGCTTATGGAGGAATTCTAAGATGAACAATTGGCTTATTCAGTGTAGGTCAATTCCCTAATCCTAATCTCATACATCAAACTCCCCTACCCTTCTAATTTAAGAAAAAAAATCAGAATTCAATGAAAATATTAGTGCTAAAGAAAACCCCAAAAAACTCATGATTATCTGTCTCTCTTGCTTATAAAACTTATGTCCCATTTTCTTTTACAGTCAGAAGTGAATTATTTGATTTTGGAAAAGGAGAAAATAATAATTGCTAAAGCTATCATGCTGGCTATCCTGTAGTCCTGACACTGAAGTCCACAATTATTCTGAACATGCATAACATCATTTCTGTTAGACTTCAGGTAATTATGGTTTATGCAAAAAACTACAGATAGTTCATCTGCCTATGACAATGACCTGGTGGTCTTTCCATCTACCAGTTCTGAATATAAGAAGAATCCTGATGAACTAGATCAGAATAAAAGGCCAATAAGAAAGTTACAATAAGCCTACAATGTAAGTGCTTCAACATTTTACAAGCAGTCAGGTGTATTATGTCTGATACTGTAAGTAGTAAAGAGATAGCAGCAGCTTATTTCCCCTGATTTTCTGTGCTCTTTTTCCAGGGTCAACACTATCTTCTAACAATTAATTCACCAATTAAACTATTTGCTATATGAATAAATATTTTCCTTTTTTATGGAATGTTCCAATATTTAACATAGCAAGGATAAAAGAAAAAAAAACCCCACCCTTAATTGTATCCAGTTTATTCACTCTACTTTTGTATTTCATACAAAAATATGTCTATCTTACTTAAACTTTCGACCTTCACACATAATCTAGAACTCCAAACATTGTAACTTTTTCTGGTTTGCAAGTCATTCTAGGTGCTTAACTGCTACAATTGCCCATTTATTCAGAAAATTTTGGACAATTATTTAAATATAATTTAAATGTATTAGGCTGTGATTTGAAATCTATGAATTGAAATCAAAACTTATGAGTTCAAACCGATGTGCAGAAAACTATTTGTTGTCTGGATAGCCAGTAAAGATCTTCAGATGTTTATCAGATGTTCAGATTGTAGAAGAAGAGCTGGTCTATGGTAGTCAAAAACCAAAAGATGTCTGGTGTTAACATGCTGGCTAATATAATTCATTTAAAGGCATAAATAAAAGCTTTATCTTCTGTCTTTTAATAAAATATGTTAGTTGTGAAAGGTGCTATCAGTCTTTTCTCACCAGATGTTCAGATGATCAATTATTCCAAACGTCTTGGGTTGGGATATGAAAAAGTTGTACAGAGAATCATAAAAATCTATTTTATCTATACCAGTATTTATAGACAAGTGGACAAACATATATGCAGCACCATATTTAACCTAATGCCGTTTAATGGATCCTTCCAAATAAATTCTTGGAACCACAGATATTTGCTCAAAGAAGTGTAAGTAAGATAACTTTCATAAGTTCATTTCTGTACATAATTTTTTTTTAAACCACACAATTTCATTTATAGTTTGACCCAGAATTCTTTTCCCCTCTTCCATCTGATGATAATGTCTTATCCAACTTAAATTATGCAAAAATGCAATCTCCCAACATCACCATCTCCCACCATCTCCCAAAAATATTTTTCTCCTTTTCTGAATACCTAGCCAATTGAGTTAGTGCTGCTTTTCACAGGCAATAAAATTTAATACCACCATCACATACCAGACCTATATTTTGAATACTTCACATCAAACAATTAGAAGACTTTTCTTTAGTTAGGAATCTAATCAGTGGTGAAATTTAAAAATTGTTGCTACCAGTTCTGTGGGGATGGCTTTGTGGTGGGTGGGTCATGTGACTGGGTGGGTGTGGGAAATATTTTCTTCTTTAAAGCATTTTTTACTACCTATATGCAAGAAATGGTTGTAAAAATGCTCTTAAAAGGTAAAAAACCCTCTGATGATCACAGCTGTGCTGTGTGATCATTGGAATCTCTTTTTTTTACATTTTAAAAGCATTTTTTTACTGCCAGTTGTTGCGAATAGCTAGTAAAAATTATTTTAAAAGGCAAAAAAAAAACCCCTCTGATGATTGCGTGACTCAGCTGTGATCATCTTTTACTACCAGAATAGGTAGTAAAAATGCTTTCAAAAGCTAAAAAAAACCCCTCCAATTATCGTGTGGCTCAGCTGTGGTTGTCTGAGCCTTTTTTTTTAACCTTTTAAAAGCATTTTTTTTACTACCAGTTCCAGCGAATAGGTAGTAAAAAATTATTTTAAAAGGAAAACTTCCGCTTCCGCCTCCGCCGCGACTGGGAGCAGCGAGACTTTGCTCTCCTGCCCGGCCTTCGGAGGGCCCCCCTTCGGGGGGGCACAGGAGGGCTCGAAGAGCTCACCTGCCGGAGGGGCGGCTGCCCGGTGCCCCCCAATGCGGGGTTGCCCGCGGGGGGCCAGTTCCCGGCTTGCCCAAGGCTCCGAAGGTCGCCGGAGACGC
>JANHFP010001583.1:71415-82140 GCA_032468135.1 Calamaria suluensis
ATAATAATAATAATAATAATAATAATAATAATAATAATAATAATAATAAT
This sequence comes from Calamaria suluensis, assembly GCA_032468135.1. Taxonomy (NCBI): domain Eukaryota; kingdom Metazoa; phylum Chordata; class Lepidosauria; order Squamata; family Calamariidae; genus Calamaria; species Calamaria suluensis. The sequence continues at coordinate 71,466 of JANHFP010001583.1, forward strand.
AATAATAATAATAATAATATTTATTAACTTTTATAGTGATTTGAACAATTGTGTAGGAAGAAATCAGTGGTTGTACCAATAATAATATGAGTTGGATCAATACTAAAATGGATGCCTAGATAGATGGAAATTTGGAACTTATTAGACTTGAATATTCTAACTTTAAAAAAAAAATACTCAGAACTGCCGTTATAGTTAACCATTAACTTAATAGCCCTTAGGTTCTTGGTTAGGACTTGAACTGTTCATTTTTTTATGAATCCCAGACTGTGAATCAAATTGGAAATTTTCCATAATAAAAATAATAGTAATGACATTTTACAGTAATAGAAACTAAGTTTTATTTTGGTATGTATTAATGTATGCAAGAATATATTCATTATCATACTTGAATTGAAGAATCCTTTATATAGAATACAAAAGCTGTATAATACTCAATCCCATGGCCATGACAATTGCAGGCAAAAATAGAAACTTGAATTGTTATATCCAAATTGTTATGCAGGAATTAAAAAATATATACTTTTTGATCCAGACACAGAGTAAGAGAGGATTTTACAAATCTGTCCAGTTATTGGATTTATAGCTTTGCCTTTTAAGTAGGTACCCTAAGGTAACATACAACTTTTTGATAAAAGAAATACAAGGTAATATGAGAGTCAAGATGACAACAAAGCTAGAATGATTAAAAAGAAAGAGCCTGGGAAAAATAATTGGCTAAGAATAAAGTCAATTAACCATAATGAACACAATGAAAAAGCAGTAAAAAGTTAAAGAATAAAAAAATTGGCTTTCTGGATTAGTAAAATAAAGTTGATAGTGATGTTACAGTTCTACAAAGGGAATTATGGTTGGATAAATTTGGGTAAATCAGTTTGGTAGAATGTAAAATAAAACTGTATGCCCAGTAAGATTGTAATGAATATAACATACAAACCTCTGTTCCATGAATTGTGGCAGGCTTCTTTCCCTAAAAATAGTCTAATTGTTCTATAAATTCACACACACACATACACTCTCTCCCAAATTATAGATTTGTAGGTATTTCAGGTTTTTGTTATGCAAGATAATTTGAATATGGAACTTTGAAATTCCTGAATAATTCTTTGCAATTTGAAACAAATCAGAATGAATTCCTTCTATCTACAGATCAACACAGCATTAGAATCGGAATGTAAAGTGAATTGGATGCCCCTTGGGAATAATAAAGCTTTGCTTACATGAAACTGATAGAGCCTTGCTTATTATCCAAAATCACAATTAATAAATAAACCAATAAAAGATGGAAAAAACCTATGTTCGCTAGCACCTAGTCATTCTAAAGATATAGAGTTCTCTCCATCCTAACTAAAGATGTAGAAATTAAGACTATATTCTGATTTTACCTCTCCAGTTATTGATTTAAGATGAGAAGATCAGTACATGTTTTCAATATTTTTAAGTCATACCATATCCCTTATCATAGTTTTGAATATGCATCAGCAAGTGACTCTTAGTGACCACACAGATTTTCTCCAAGACAGTCAATTTCTAATCTTATTTTTCAGGCCTTCCAATGTTGTACTTATTAGTATTACAAATGTTCCAAATATCTTGTTCCTGATTATACTTTTGGTCTCTTATCATCCTGATATTGGATAATTTTCCAAGAATCTATGTCTTGGCATAATGTGCCCAAAGAAGGGTACATTGAGACTGGTCAATTGTACATTGAGTGAGAACTCTGGCTGATTTTTTTCAATAATCCATTAGTTTGTTTTCTTGGCTGTTCATGGTATTCTCAAGAGTTTTAGTCAAGACCAAAGGCATCAATACTCTTCCTGTCCTGCTTCCAGAAAGTCAGAATCTAACTTTCACTTCCATGGAATGTCCAAAGAATGCCATGGTTTGGTTGTCCCCCAATCACTAGTCTGTGATGTATTTCTTAACCATTTGTCCCTTTACTATTGATATTTGATTCAATAAGGCATAAACTACCCACTATTCTAAGCCCGGTTGTGTTAGCGGTTCTCAGTAGTTTACACTTCTTTGTATTTAATTTTAATCCCATTTCTTCACTGTGTTACTTAACATTTATTATGGCAACTTGCAGCAGAATATCATCAGCATAATATAGGTCATTGAAGATTCTCTCATAAATTTTAAAGCCATGAGTATATTTTTCCAGTCCACTTTCTCTTAATATACTGTATATGTAGCAAATACCAATGACCATATATAGAATCCTAAAATTGAAATTTCATATTATATCTCTAAATGGAGAGAAAGCACTGGTTCACTAACTCTCAACACACATAAAACCATTTAAGATTCTGTTAGCATAGTTGAAAAAAATTCCATAATGACAAAACTTTCATTTTTTTAATAATTCTTTTTCTAAAAAATGTGTGACAGCCTATAGGGAAACTCTTATCAAAAAGCCTTTCCAGACTTATAACCTGTCTGTCAAGTTTCAAATCCCAGCACATTTTGCAGCATTTGCTGAAAAATTATAAACCTGTGAATTAGAGGGAGAACAGCCTCTTTCAAGAAAAATAAAAGCTAACTGATTTTCTATAGCACACATTATTGTTGAAATCCTTCAGAACGTCTTCTTACTAAATGTCATTTTCAAAAATATGTGGAAAGTAGAACAAACATGCCGCTTTAAAAATAATACAACATTGCTTTTATCCTTCAGAAATGAAACTGAATGTCAGTTTATTGCAACACTGTTTTGAAGACTAAGGAAGAAAACTTTTTTTTAGAGTAACTTTAAATATTTTGTTTCTATTTTTTCAGTCCAAACATAAATATGATACAACACATGAAACATGATTTCCTATGGAGTTTACAGGCTGTGTTCAAGGACTTGGCTCAAGATGTAAAGAAAAAAGCACACATTTGTTGAAAAGACTCCAACTGACAATAGGAGCCACTGCTATCTGACATTGCTCCCTTCAAATTTACGTTAGCAATGTCATGTATTGCTTATTCAATTACTCATATCCTCATTAGTTCTTTGAAGAAGGATTCTGCATAGGTAAATGAATAGGAACTTGAGTGGTAATGTAGGGTAAAATTATTTTTTCATAGTTGATTGTAAAAAGTTTAAGAGCAAACTTTTTTTTTAAAAAAAATTGGCTTTTGTGAATATTAAAAAATAGAAGAAGTTGAAATGCATTTGAATATAAGTAGATTAGGTTGGTAGTTGGTTTGTTGAATATAAGTAGCTAGGTTGACAATTTGGTTGCAAATGTTTCATCACCATTTGAGGAGACATCATCCGTGCACTTTGAATTGTGCTTGTCTGTCAGAGTACTGGTCTTTAAATACCTTTTTATGTGATGCCAATTAGTGTGGATGTTGTTTGTTTGGACCATATCTCGGTAACAACAGCCAGCCAATCAAGCAGTCCGAAGTCAGATCATGATTCAGCAGTAGTCGAACAAACAACATTCACACTAATTGGCATCATGTGAAAAGGTATTTAAAGACCAGTGTTCTGTTAAACAAGCACAATTCAAAGTGCACTGACAATGTCTCCTCCAATGGTGATGAAATATTTGCAACCAAATTGCCAAGCTCTGATGTCAGACCAATAGCCCTTATAAGAAGTTGTCTGCCAGAACCAGTCAAAACTATCATTGTGCATCTGCCAAGATTTGCATAAACCAGGATATATTTCTAATTGTTGAAAACTTGTTATTTTTATTTCATGACAGTGCCAACTCCCTTCAATACATAGGGAAGCAAGTAAAGAGCAGGAATTAAAATAATAAACACTTTTACTATTATTTTCCTCCTTCCTTTACTCTGATTGGTAGTCAGAATTTGAGCCAGAAAGAAAAGGAGAGTGAGAGTATAAGGGGTTGGGATTTTTTTTTAAATGCTCCAAATTTAGATGCACATAGTAAGTGTCTGTGGAAGGACTGGGATATATAATAAAATATGTGTTGTGACATCACAGTGAAAGTATGAAAACACCTTGTTGACATTTTTTAATAATCATTTTGGGGTTGTTATGGTTAGGAATGAATACTTCTATTTACAGGTAACACTGTTTAAAAAGAGCAACCGAGACCGTTGCAATAAATTTGTTTAGACTTCTTATATACCGGTACTAGGAATATGATTAATGTTCTTCCTTGGAAAGATAAATTACGAATTGAATAATAAGCCTGAAATCTTCCAGTCTCTCTCAAACTGTAGGTGATTAAGCAGAAATCCTAAATATAGACACAATAGACTTCAGGTCTTCTTTCCTCAATACAAGGCTGTTTGGGCTTCAGGCTTTCATCAAGTTACATGAACTAAGCTATGTCCTTGAATATTTAACACTGTTTCTTACAGTGCATGTTCCTTTTAATTTTCTTGGACAGCAAGTCTTCCTGTCTGATGCTGTATCCCTTCACTATTTTTTGTATTTTTAATTTGTGCAGTAATTTAGACACCTAACAGCAGGAGGTTGGAACTAGCTGCAGAGTCAGTGTCTGCTTATTAAACTTCAATATGTAGATTTTTTTAAAAAAATATTATTCTTCTAGTGCTCTTTTCTTCTATACTGAGTAATACAGTTATAATAATGCGTATTAGTAGAGAACACAATAATATTATAAGTATTGTAGAGGATTATAAGAAATAACTGAATGGGTTTTTTTTAATCCTACTTTTGTAATGTCATTCATTAAACATCAGTTAGATTTATTGTATTGTGTCCTTTATAAATTATTTTCACTATGCTTTATCACACTACATGCTATTGCCTTGGAGGATAGACAAAAAAAAAGAGGGGGGGAATCGACCTGAATGGCATGTGTAATAGACTAGTTTAATTAAAATAGTGCAATGCATATTTGAATGTTATTAACGAAAATGATTTTATTTTCTGGATAATTGAATCTATTCTGGCCCAGGTGCTTTTGGTTTAATTCTTGAAGGATAATTTTATTTGGTTTTATTTGTAGACAGAAAGTGGAGAAATTGGATAAAAGACAGTGGCAAAGAAATAAAAGGACCATAGAGGAAAACCCTACACAGGACGATTAAATAATCTGCATACAAGATGGCAGGAAATGGCAGAAGATGAGGAAGCGGGGAGTTATTGATAGCAATCAAAAAATAACTGAACTTATTTGTGGCTGGACAAAATAAAACATCCAACCCTGAATGGGGTAGCTATAGTAATCTTGCTCAGACACAATTTTGATTTCTCCAAGCTTGCAGCTACAAAGAGACTGTTTCTTCTGTTAAAGTAACAAATACTTAACTTTTTTCATAATGCAGAATCTTGATTATCTCATCACCACCTTCACCATCAAACAATTAATAATCTACATTAGAGAACTTTGTAGTTGATTGTAGAGGCCTTTAACTTCAAAGAAGCAGGAGTGTTGCTGCTGGTAGATCCCTGGAAGAAACACTCAACAGTGCTTCTTCTGTATTTTGTGCTTTGAAATTGATTGTGCAGAACTTCTTGGAGGCAGATTGCCAAAGATCATGAAAATATGTAATGTACAGGGTGATAGAATGAAGTTAATTCTTATTTGGATTAAAAGTCAAGATAATGTAAGCACCATACATCAGTAGGTCATCTCTACACATGCTCTTCTGCTGTCATTACAGTAAAAGAAAGATATACTGTACATCCCACTGTGATATATTGGACCCATTGTATTTATGCTCCATAATTCTGAGCAAACTCAAAATCCTGTTTATAGAATCAGAAACTGTACAGTTGGAAGGGACCACAAGGCTAAACATCCATAATAGATGGCTGTCCAATGTCATTGTCAATGTTCCCTCAGATGGACAAATTCCTCAGATGGACAAATTGGTACACTGTTGAATAAATATTGCTATTAGGACGTTGTTGCTGTTTACATGGAATCTATATATAGTAGCCAGTACTTGTATCTGTTTATTTCTATTCCTAGTTTATTGACTATAGAAAATAAGTCTTGATTATCTTCCCCATAGTTTCCTTTTATGCACCTGTACATAGCTATCCTGCATTTTCTAGATCTTTTCTCCAGACTGATCATCTCAAGTTTCTTTACCTATTCTTTAAGAGCATGTCCTTTTGATCATGTATTGTCTTCACTTCTTCAAGCCCTTCCTAACCTTTCAATAATATTCTGGAAATATGGTATGCAGAGTTATAAATAATAGTCCAGGTGTGCTCTCATTGCATATTGTTCATTAATTTTCCAGATAGAGGCTGAAATGGATTGCTTTAATGTTCTGTCACTGGAGTTTTGCCTTAAGCAGGAAGTATTTATGAGAACACCACTAAACCCTTACATTACTTGGATGGCTATAGCTTTAATGACCATAGTACTAAATCCATTTTTTCCTATCTTCAGTTATGAATCTGATTAAATCAAGCTTTATTCTACATAAATATTATTTAGGGCATTACCCTATAAAAAGCTCAACTGGCTGCATCCTGTTGTGAAGAATGGAATAACATGCTGAGGAAGGAGATTGCTGGAACTGTTTTGGGTTTTATTCATTTTCTCACCTCTTAATTTATCTAATGGTTTTAGCCACAAGCCTTAAGTTTGATTTATCTTATGCCAATATGAGAAATGTTAGACTTCTCTTTTATTATTTATTTAGTGGAATTTCCAGGTACCCACAATTATCTCACTCTTGGTAATATTCAGAAAATAATTAGAAACACAAACAGGATCTGTTTCCATATTGTGCATTGAGGACATGGACAAATGGGCTTCTAGGCTTCTCTTACCAATACAGTACGTGTCTTTCTGAATGTTGGCTTATAGTTGATTGGTCATTGGATTAAACCAACATTTTATATTAGGCTTCATTTAAGCAAGTTTGTTCATGGACAATGAGTGAATTATTGTTTTTAACTATGTATTTTTAAGGCTCTGGATGACTTTTTTCCTGTGCTGTATTACTTCTCTGAGACATTCCCAGGTCTTGTGTTCCATTTCACTTTGTTTCTGTTCCTTGTGTTAACTAAATACATAATTTCCAGCAAACAAGAAGCCTGACTAAGTCAAATCATGCACAATGGCAGGATCCCTATAATAGGATCCTTATGGTATCTCAAAAAACCCTGTAATCAAAGCAGAAAAGACTTCTTTAGGGCAAGTCTTGTATGAGTATACTTTCATGAAGCAGTCCATAAAATACATGTATTTACACTCACCTCTGCTCATCTGACTAAATTAAATGCAACCTTTTTACACATTTAAATCTATTGCTTAATGCTGTTGTAATGCTACTTCCATACTAATACAATTAAGAATTATAATAGTTTTACCTGTGTACTAAGATAAGATGAAAGCAGCATCAAGGGACACAGCAAAAAAAGGTATTTTCATTTTTGTTAAATGGAACAGGATGTAGCAGGAAATTGTCATGTTTTTGCTGAAATAAGGTAAATATAGAAATACCTTACTTAACTAAATATTAATACAAATAAATGTACAGCAATGTCTTTAAACAACAGACATGAAGATTAAACATAATTGGAAGTCAGTTGTATCAATTTTTTGAAAATTTGTATCATTTTTTATATTAATTTTAAAAGAATATATTCTCCCAATTTAACTTATATTTAATTTAACAGACTTCTTTCTGTCCACATATTTTGAGCATATTTTCTGTATCTTGGATATGAATCAAGTCATTCAACCATTGAGTCATTGGATCAGTGAGTCTCACTGGAAATCCATTTTAGTTCTTTAGTTCTTTAAGCCTTTCACTTCTCAGTGGAATTTCAGATATAAGTTGATTCCAAACAATTCCCATAAAAGAAGTAGTTAGATTAACTAATCTTTCTTAATTTTCAATATTTATTATGTTCATTTCTGTGAGTTGATGGGACTGAGAATGACTGAAACCCCAATTCTTTTTTATTGTGGCCAAAAAAAAATAACAGAACTTCCAAAAAATAAAATTTTAAAACTTTTAACTGTTAATTTGTTTTAATTAGGAGTTTTTGCTCCTTTAATAAAGGAGTTTTTGCTCCTTTAATAACAATATTTTCCTTTAATTTGAAACTAAGGGCATCAAATAATTAGGGCAGCAAATTATTGAACAACAATTTTCTTTCCTCTAAATGTGAAACAATGTGCAATCATCTATAAAACATTTTAAAACTCCCCTTCATATTCCCTAGTCTTTTCCCCATGCAGAGTTCATAAAATGGCTTTTGACTTTTAAACAGATAAATGTACTTTTAATTACACATGTTTGACAAGTGAAATCAATGTTTGTTTTGTTTCTTCAAAATTATGTTGAGAAACAAAAGGATTTGAGCAGCATATTGCAAAAGCTGTGATACTTTGGACATACTAAATTTTGCTTCTTTGAAGAGGCATTGATATTTTCCAGAACTTTCATTTCACTATAACCATCCTAGTTTCTTGTTAAGTCCATGTTGCATTTTCTTTTTATGGCTTTAGGATAGAATGACTTTACTTTGTGTTTACATAATATCTGCAAAATAAAATACAAAGCAATCAAAGAGTCAGAGTTAGAAGAACAGCATGAAAGACTCAGTCTTTTGTCAAATGATGCCTGAAAGGCATTCTTGCAAATGCTGCCTGCAAAGATTCTAGTGTGATTTTTAAATTTTGAACAAATGGCTTTCATGAACTGAGAATGATCATCATCTCCAACAACATATATTCAAAAAAGTATCCATGTGATGAGAAATCCAATTGTTCAAGCTTCCACTCCCGGAGAAATTATATGAACATTGGTCAATATATACTTAGAGTCCCTTTTTGTGCCAATTCAGATGGATTAGGTAACTCTTCATAAACAGATAAAATGTTGTATTTTGAATTCTTGTGATGTTTTATAAATTCCTGTTGTAAAGTGAACAATTGTGCCTTAATAATCTAATAATAATCTCTTCTGAATCTGCACCGAACAAGCTTAGATTGATTTGCAATTATTATTATTTTTTTAAAGGTAAACTAAATATATTATTTTTTTGTTTTTAAAGGTAAAGTCAACTAAATATATTATTGTACCATAATTAAAACCTTGGTAGACTTGCAGGATGATAAGAACAACTTACTTTTTGATAGTTATTTTGCATTATCTGACTTGTTTGGCTCCTAAAATTGATATTCATTGATTCTCTGACATTAAAAATGTATTTTACTGAAAAAAGTATGATATTAACGGTGTGGCCTAGATCCAAAAGCCACAGAGATTTTACTGCCTTATAAATGCAAGTTCTATTAAAGTAAGTTGTAGTTTTATTTGATTCCCAGACCTGGACTAAAATAATAACCATTTCAGTAGTAAATTGTATTTTAGAAAAACTAAATAAAAATACTGATGCTATCCTGCTGATCATAAATATTTGTTTTAATTTTTATTTGAAAAATTAGTGTCTATAGAGGGTTATCCCAAAATGAGAATGCTTATCCATCTGAGGCAAGTTTTGTATAAAGGCTTATTTATAATACAAATATTTGTATGATTACTACTTTAAGATTAAAGGATACAAGGTAAGATCTAAATTAGAATGTATACATCTGCACAAACCCAAATAAGGTTCTCAAGGGCTGGTTACATTCTTGTGTAAATAAACCTTTAGCCTAGGAATCATGACGTAGCAAAGATTTTTTTTCAGTCTAGTACTATATTTGTAGAACTCTCTATAAAAATTCCAAAGAGACATGTATATTATCCATAGGATGCTGCTTCCATCATCTGTTCAGAGCTTGTAGCTGATGCTGAAAATAAAATATCTCCCTGTACTGCTGGGATTTTTCATTAACAATACAAGTATAAAATAGTTTATGGAAATATCCCCCACCAATTCAATTTTACTGTTTTATAAATTGGGAGATGTAGTGCTTTTCATGTCAATCTTTATGGTATTTGCCTTACCTTACCTTACAAGCTAGGAAACCTTGTATCCTAGCTATTTAAATAATGTACTGTATAAAATCTATAAGTATTTTTTTTAATATTATTATTGGAATTCAAACAGAAATGCAAGGAAATGGAGTTATTTTCCTTTATATCTCCTTGTTAAAAGTCACTTTACCTCATTCTTTAATAGGAAAAATGAAAAATAATTGTATTTATATTAAAACTAGTGAGCATTTGGAGAAATTTATGTTCTAATAATACATCTTCTCTTCAGATTGCCACAAAATTTAACAATTGAGGGAGCTGAAAAAAAGTGGTTAGGCCCACATTCCCATTTTGAATACATATATATTTTCAGCAATCCCATCTCCTATACACAAAATCTCATTCATTTACTAAAATGTCTGATGGGTATTGATAACTTTTACAGTAGTAACCTAGGGGGATTACTCACATGGAGCTGCTGTGGCCTATAGGTGGAACTCTTACCTCACAATCAGAAGGTTGTGACTTGAATCCTAGGTAGAGGCCAGATGTAGGGTCTCCTGCTTGAGCAGGGGTTTGTACTAGATGACCTGAAGGTCCCTTCCAACTCTGTTAATCTAATATATTAGGACTTTCTAATACATCAGATATGTAATACAGCCATAAAGAACAATTCCAATTTTTTTCAGATCTTTTCCAGAAAAACTATTTCTCAGGACGATGAAGATATCCTAAGAAAAGAAAGTGGAAGTCATTTTGCTAGACAGATAAAACAGAGAGAATCTACTAAAATAACTTAGCTAATATTTAGAAACAAAAATACATAATGTACTTAGAA
>JANHFP010001583.1:82926-96786 GCA_032468135.1 Calamaria suluensis
GGGAGGGAGGGAAGGAAGGAAGGAAGGAAGGAAGGAAGGAAGGAAGGAAGGAAGGAAGGAAGGAAGGAAAATAACTACAAGGGATAAGCTTGAGAATATTGCAATCTTAGTGGAGCAAAAGGGGTTGATATCTTTTTACATGTTTTTAAAGGTTAAATGTTCTTGTGGATTCAACACATTAAGGTGGATAGACACATTAATCCCTGTAAAATCTTTGCATAAGGTGTCCAATGTCAGGTAATTTAAACCTGGTCATTTGTGTATTGGTGAGGAACCTAGCTGTTCATGGTAGTTTTTACAGTCTTCTTCATTAATTAGATTTAATATTTTAAATACTTTTTCTATCCTTCTTCTTCAAAGTCCAACTTTCACATTTAGAGATAATGCCATTGCCTGCACTATTCTGTTCATTATAGGTATACAGAAACATCCTGCCATCTAACTATTTTTTCCAAGGTCTTCATTCTGTCATACCAATATTAATTTTTGGTATATTTGGTATATTCTGCTCCTTTATTGTTGATTATTGATCTTAAAAGGTAGCAGCTATCTAATGCCTTCAATGTCATCAACAGTTATAGGGCCCATTGTTCTAAATGTGTTGGTCATTAGTTTGGTCCTCTTTATATCTAATATTAGTCCATCTATACTTTTATATATTCCTTCCATCTTGTTCTTTGAATCAGCGACTATCTTCTATGTTCGATGATCTTTTAGAAGATTTTTTGTGTTTTTCCATGTCTGTTTTCATTTTCATTGTCTTTACGGGTGTCATTGTAGTATTGCTTATTGTTTCTTCAAACAGCAATCTGAAACTCTGTTAAGTTTTTCTTTCAGATTTTTGCCTTTCTTGACTTGGCTTCCCTTGGTTTTTTTTAATGATATACAGCATGTTTCATCCTATTTAATCATCTTTGATGGTATCTTTTCATATTAATCCATAAGAACATCTTTAAGTTCATTCCAATATGACTTTTCATTGAATTATCATCTTATTAATCAAACGTATTAACAGATTAATTGCTAACATCTTTGTGATAAGTATTAAGAGTTGGTGGAGAACCGTAAAAAAGCAAGTTGAAACAGCTGTTTTGACAAAGTATTGAGCTGTTGCTTCTTAGACTATTGACTTTTTCATATTGTGCTTACTTTGTCTATATTGTAAGATAAAAGTACAATTTAATTCCAATAGATGCTTGTCACAAGATAAATAAAGGGGAGATTAAATAAATAAATAAATAAATAAATAAATAAATAAATAAATAAATTCCTATGAATGTTTTATTGAAGTTTATGATATAATAATTAGGCAGTTGAAATACCTTTATCACAACACCAATCATCTAGACCAATTCATTCTCTCTTAAATATTTCCCTTATATCATTTTTGAGACCACATTTGCTAAATTGTTAATACTTATGCTATACTATTCTTTCTTTTTACACATTCTTTAAAGTTGAAAACAGTGTTAGAAGAAAATATCCATGTTGTTTTCTGCTCCAAGTGGGGAAAGAGACACTGGAAACATGGAGACTGCTTGGAAAGATGGTTTAATGGTGGTCAGATTCACATGGCTTGAGTTCCTGAGCAGAAAAAGGGCTGATATCCTGTGTGTGTCTTGTTTTTGTGATTTTCTCTGAGGTTTGAACTTCCTGTGACACAGAAAGAGTATCCTAATTGGTTGTCAGGCTCCCAGGGGATAGGGGTCTTGGCTAACTCTGTAGGCTGTCTATCAAGCTTGATTGAGGTGTGTCATGAGTTTCTGTGTCATGTGCTTAGTTTCTGTAGCTAGATAGGTTCTATTGTCTTGCAAATGGAATGCTGAGGGCTTAATGGTCAAATTTTCAAAGGTGGGTACTATTAAGAATGAGTCTATTTCCTGCCTGACATGTTTTTTTCATCCAGGGAAATATAATATTCTGTCTTTTTAATATTTCTTAAAATATTTAATTCTTCTAGGAGAGGGATGCGTGCTAACTTCCTACAACAGCTTCCACATTCAACATCAGATATTAATGTAGTTTAGTAAATCATGTTGATTTATGAAGTAAGGTATGGTCTATTATCTGTAAATATAATATTTAGACAGGGGCATTTCAGTCTCAAATTTGTCAATACTGTAATATGGAAGGAAAATAATAGGCCACTTGATACCAAGGACTAAGTTTTTGTTTTAACATGTGAAGTGCTTTATAAGAATTGCAATACATACTATTATGAAATTGAAAGATAAAACATATAAAGTACAGTTGCTGGATTGGGTATGTCTAGTTTAATAAAAAGAAGGACTGAGATGACATGATAGCAATGTTCTAATATCTTGCCACAAAGAAAAAGTATTCAATCTATTATCCAAAGCACCTGAAGGCAGAACAAGATGCAATGAATGAAAATTAACCAAGAAAACTAACCTAGAACTAAGGAGAAATTTCATGATCGTTAGAACAATTAATATGTGGAAAAACTTGACTCTAGAAGTTGCAAATACTCCAACACTGGAATCTTTTAAGAGAAATTAGACAAATGTTTGTCTAAAATGACATAGAGTTTCTTGCTTGATCAGGGAACCCCTTCAAGGCCCCTTCCTTATTCTATTTATACCAAAGTTGTGTTGTTACATTTCATTCAAAGTTATGTAAGAAGCCTTTCATTTTGTGGGAAGGCATATTTTGTTATGGCATATTTTGGTTTGGAAAGTAGGAATCTGGACTTGAATTAGTACTAAGATTACAATATGTGTTAGTGTTTGCATGTTTGTCTGGAAGGATAGATTGGATCTTTGGATTGCAATTTTGAGGTTGCATCCTTGAAGTTTGTTTCTTTATTTCTCAAACTTAAGCCCCATCCATGTCACTTTCAGAGTTTCAGACAGGTCTAAAATAAATTATATTGTTAGTATCAAAAATCATTCCTTCAGGCAGTGATTGTTTTTCAAGAGAATCATAGAGTTAACAGTGATGCTAAAGTAGGTTTCTTCTGTCTTTTTAATGATATACCTATGATGCTTCCCTATTAAGGTTTATTTGAGTATTTTAAAACATAACTAAGACACACTGAGACAAAGAAAATGGATCATGTGATATTTTATTTGTCCTAATAGCCACATATTTGAGAGAACTGTTTGAAGAGATGTCTGTTCTAAATGATAGGTATTGAGAATCCATCTATATATCATTTAGTAATCTAATTTCAGCAGATTAGGATAACAGGGTTGATAAGGTGTGAATTCAGCTGGTGCATTTGTGTTACTTGCATGATGTGCAATGCTTAAATGGAGGCTTTGCTAAAGACATAAATCTTTCTGTGTTGCCATGAATGTTAAAAAGGGTTGATTTAAGCATAGGACAAGCACAGTTTATAAGGGTGTCTCTTTGGGAGATATGTTAGCTGTAGACAAACTTTATTTTACATAGCAAAATGACAAGGAAATAGATAACAGAAAATGATCTTAAGGGCAGCCATACAGCTAGGTTTCTTTATGTATAATAATCTTATTTTGTCTCCCTTGTTGTGTTTGCTAGGGATAATAAGAAAGTCTAAGCGCCAAAGAATTGAGGCCTTTGAACTTTGGTGCTGGAGAAGAATTCTGAGAGTCCCTTGCACTGCAAAGTGATTCAACTGGTGAGTTCTAGAGGAGATCAACCCTTACTGTTCTTTAGAAGGCCAGATCCTAAAGATGAAACTCAAATACTTTGACCACCTAATGAGAAGGAAGGACTTGCTGCCTGATGCTGGAAAGATTGAGGTCCAAAGAAGAAGAGGATGACAGAGAATGAGGTGGCTGGATGGAGTCACTGAAGCAGTAGGCGTGAGCTTGGATGGACTCCAGAGGATGGTGGAGGAGGGCAGGAAGGCCTGGAGGAACCTTGTCCATGGGGTTGCGATGGGTCAGACATGACTTTGCAACTAATAACAACAAGGAGAGATGTGTCTTTGGTTTATATTACTGAGTAAAATGTGGATTTATGTCCTATATTTCTATTTTAATTTCTTATCCAGTGCGCTACAGTGTAACTATTAATGTCTTTCTAACAAGAGATGGAAATGTCCATTAAAAAGAATGTGTAAAGAGTAGGTTTGAGCCAATATATAATATATTCATATATCATATATTCATCTGATAGCTTCGCTGCCAGTTGCTATCATAACATAGTACAGCTCCCATCCAGAAAAATCATGAAGTCCACTAAAGGTTTTTGCTTATTCATTTCCCGCATTCTTACAGCTATAGAAATGAAGACTAGGAACTCATGACTGAAGTAAGTCTTTCTAAAACCATATATCTATTTTCGTTTAAAAGCCCTTGCCATTATGTAATTACTTACAGCCTTTATGCCTCCTGATATTGTAAGTATCATCCAGTCTTAATAAAAAAAGAGACAGAAAGCTAGACTTTCAATAAGATCCATTTTATTTCTCTATTGTTTAACAAGTAATTGACCATTAAGTGACACAGCCTATCCCTGGGTTACTTTCTATGGCTGTAAACTGCTTAAATGGTATGGATTTGTTTACCCATCTATGTAAATGCTATATGTAAAGTACCCTGTTTGGCTTGCTAATAATTGGCCCATGTATACAAATAGGAAGCAGTTTAAAGTAGACCTTGGTGAACCACATCTCAAGTTTTTTAATTGCTTTAGATGCTTAGAAGTTGATGTGTTAGAGAAATGGCTTCCATTCTGCCGAGGAGTTGCTGACTTGTATTCTTAATGAAAACTGATGAAGTGTACTCTTTCTTCATTAGTGAAAATCAAGTTATGAAGCTCTGATCCTTAAGATCTCTTTAAGGATACCTTCCAGAAAACATTTGTTTGAAATTCTATTTAAGTACTTAATAATATTTTGGAGAATATTCTCATAGGTTTTCTCTATCCGTGAAAAACCCTTCTATATTTCTACTTTATCCTCATAGGTTTTCTTTATCTGTGAAAAATCCTTCTGCTTTTCTACTTTATTATCAGGTTCTCTTCTATCATGTTCTTTCATACTTTAAATAAATAAATAATAACCTGGTTGGTTAAGATCTTCTGTAGAATTATTTAAATTATGTATTTAGGTTAGCAAAGGGTAGTACTGCTTGTACTGTTATGCACTTCATTTCTTTGCCCATTACTTTGAGTCTCCTTGGCTGCCCCTACTTCTGAAAATATATGGAAGGAGGGGGGAAGTTTCCCTTCCAGTATAATTAAAATGGTGGAAGCCCTTTGGCCAGCTTGTAGTGGAAAAAATGTAAAATCATCATGTCTCCTAAGAATGTCAGAAGAATTGTCTTCTGTGAAATGCATTTTTTGAAAAAAATATTGTTTTTATATACCCTAAATTTCTCATAATTGAGTTGCACTAGCAGATTCCAGAAATAGTATTGGGAATAAAAAAATTAAATCCATTCTATTATTGTTCCATAATCATGCATAATTTTTATAATCCACTTCTCCTAATCTATTTTATATATAAGCTAAAGACGCCCAAATACTATGAAAGCTTTCTTAATAGTGGAATTGTTTTAACCATGTTGTTATTTTCTGTACTTCATTCCTACTATTTTGCAAATTGCTTTGGAAAGTGCAACAGCCCCAATAGTGCCAGATGACAGTACTGCAAGTATCATCTCACCACTGATTTATATAAAAGCATCCCAATATTGGCAATCCTCAATTATTTTCCTGATTTGTTTTTCCTGTAGCAGCTGTCCACCCATATAATGTTTTAGAAAACAATCTACCTCAGCTATAAAATCCCTTTGCTGGTTAGCTATTGTCAGCAGAAATCATAAGCATATTTATGAAATTAAGATGTTCTCCATTCATGCGTGTCAGATTAGATTCCACTGAATTGCACTCCCCATTTTACTACTAATTCTTCTAGTGTGGATTTTTTTTCTGAAGCTCTTCCTTGACCACACCGATTTAGCCACTTTACACCATATAGTTTCTTCAGCAAACCTAATCTCTTCATTTTTTTATTATTATCAAAATAGTAAGAATGATTCTCAACTAATTTCTCAGGAAAATTACTTTTTTTCAATCTCTTAACTGTGAGATCTCTCAATTTTTCCCTTGGTCCTTATTTTTATTAATATGTGACCAACCTAGTAGAGAGTCCTTGGAAATATTCATTTCTTGGAGCATAAAATAATAAGCACACTATACAAGGATATGCTGCTAAAAAATAGAAGGCTCCTGTCATTCTGCAAATTAGTAAATGGGATTATATATAGATGGTCAATTTGACCATAATATGAACAGTCTTTGTAAAGGTTATGAATCTTATTTGCCATCATTAGATTAAGAGAGTATTTGAAATTTGAATGGGTAGTTGAAAGTAGTTGATTTGAATTCAACTACTATCCTTATGAATCTGGCCTAAATCCTTCACAATTTTACTGACGCTTGTAAGGTCTTGAACACTCCTTTTTAAAAACTTTTTGCATTTTCACTCAGGGAAGGAGGAATAGCTATATGAATTTTATTCTATAGATAATAAGTGCAAAATATTGCACTGAAATAAAACAGCTCCTGAAGTCCAGTTACCCAATCTTTCTAACATGCATCTGTTTCTTTCTGATTATTTCTTAATACAATGTAAAGCATACTTTTTCAAGAGAAGTAAAAAGCAATTGGATGTATTTTAATCCCCTTTGCTTAATGAGTTAGTTTATTTATCAACAGAAGAACAGACTTTAAACTGATCATGATATCACTTCACACTAAATGGTTCCAGATGAAAGCTACAGTAAGAAAAAAAATCACTACCAAGATCATCATGCTGTACAACGGTTCCTATTCAAACATATGCCTGTGAGTGGTGAGAGCTTTTCCATCTTGGCCAAATATTTTGTATCTGCAGTATAAACAAATACACACAGATGAAGATTTTGCTATTTTAAACACCAGAGACCTTGAAAATGGACACCTCCAGTGTTCTCCCAAGACTGCCAGTATTTTAGCATTTGCATTCAACCAGTATGGCTAGTCCACCTGGAATTCTTATATCAATAAGTAATTCTTTGGTCTTTTTCCGGAAGAGTGTATATTTAGTTCCCTGGATCTGCTTTCCTATTTCAGGGAAATGTTATCAATTTAGAAATAATTTTTCATATATATAAATGTATCCAGATTTATAAACATGGATATATTTATGTATACATTTACAGGTTTCTCATATCAAGGGAATGAACTTTTTATTGGCTATGTAGGAGAAAACATTTTTTTAGATAAACTAAATTCCAGTGCATCATAGCTGATTGCATTTCCATTTTATTCAATTTTAGGATATTGAAGTTTATAACCCATGAAGTTCCCATGGCACAGAGAAGAGACTTTGAGATTTGGAACAACTACATATCCCCCCTCCCTAACCTGATACAGAAGCTGGTCAGTTCCAATTGCTGAGCTTAGCATTAGGGGATTGTTTAGCTGAAGGCCAAGTTAAGCAGACAGAGGATAACCGAATTGAAAAATTGAATTTAATATGGTAAGTATTATCCAGCAGTTTATATAATATTAAAGGTCCCAAGGGTTATATGTAATAACTGTATGTTGTCTTTTTTAATAGATTGGTATGAACTAGAAATGATTAAAGGACAGTTAGCAATATAAGGTTTCATCAGGAGAAAAAAAAATTGAGCCCCAAAATAACACTGCAAGATGATACAGTTATTCAGAATATAAAATAAAACCCCAAGTTCCTGTTTTCATGTGGAAAAGAAGAAGGATTAAATGAGCTAATAGATAAGGTATCAGTTATAATAACTAAAATGAACATTGGCAGAAGATAGATGTGACTTTTGGCTAAGCCTTTTCAATAGAATTATAAAATATTTGCCCCCTCCAGTTGCTTAATATTTGTAACATCAACATTATTTCTTTGCTGGAACAAAACTACCCTGCTAAGATATAGATTTTAATGTAGAAGAATTACATACTTCATATTATTAAGACACACATCATCTATTTTACATAACTTAGAATTAAACAGTGGACAGTTTAATGTGAGAAATAAAACTTGGAATCTAAAAAATACAGAACAACTTTGAAATATATTTAAATTCATGCAACAATATTTCCATATTTTCTGCTTAAACCATGGAAGTACTGTTAATGTTGAGGAACAAAAAATAAATTAAAATCCATTACATTCTAATTATTTTATATAATTGTCTAAAATACCAGTATTTCTATTATTAATGATACACCTTTGTGTAAAATTATGTTAAATACTGTTATGATAATTGCATAATATGATGCTGAATTTTGTTTTAAATGTTTCTCCTGAAGTATTTTACAGGCTTTGGATCATGTTGGAGTTACTACACATGGAACTTTCAATT
This sequence comes from Calamaria suluensis, assembly GCA_032468135.1. Lineage (NCBI taxonomy): Eukaryota > Metazoa > Chordata > Lepidosauria > Squamata > Calamariidae > Calamaria > Calamaria suluensis. The sequence goes on from JANHFP010001583.1 coordinate 91,260, forward strand.
AGCTGTATTGTTTGTGAAAAAATTGTCTTGCTCACAAAGATTTAAAAAAGAAAAAAGCAATCCAACAATACCAAAGAGGCTTTTCTTTCTTTATTCAGAATCTCATTATAAGAATGACTGTTGGGAAATATATAGCTGAAGAAGAAGGGTAACATATGTGTTGACCTCAATACATAACAGGAGTTCATGTTATCTTTGTATAAATGTATATAAACCCAGATATATCTTTGCATCTATGAATATAAAATTACAGCTTAACTCTTAAGTGAAAAAAAAATAAATATCCAGTGAGTTCGCATATTAAAATTAAAACATTAAGATGATGTTCAATAGTACTTAGTTTGTGACTTAGTTCTTCCTGGATGAGCAACTGTTTCTGCTAAATCCACATTTCACATTTATGGCTTTATTTTCCCTAAGCAAAACAAGTTTAGAAAATGTCTTTATGCTCTGTTTAAAGCCCACAAAACATTTTCCATTGGCTGCCTAAATAGAACTCTATTTTTTTTGGTTTTAGGTTCATAACTCTGACAGAAATTTTCTTTGCCTCTGTCTTGGTATCCATAAGCACAACACACACTTAAATGAAGAAACAGAAGTTATATCTGGATTTGCTTGAAGATACCCTTAAGGTGCTATTTTATTAGAACCTGAATATTAGGCTGCAAACAAAAAGGACTATAAAGAATGTCTGTGAGGATGTGAATCTGAATGACAATAAAACTGAAGCAAGACTGTAGGCTGAACAGTTTTGTCATCATGACAGAACAGGAGTTATGTGCTGGATCAGAACAAGGCACTTCTCTCAGAGAGGCCAGTTAGATGCTTGTGGAAAGCTAGGCACAGCCATGACAGCGATGAAATGTTGTCATGAGGACTCTGTGAGGTGTGTTCATTCAGCCAGTTATGAATCTCTGCATCAGTTCTGTACTTTTACCATTTGATTAATGAGGAAAACGAGAAAGACTTATTTTTGAAGTCAGTTTGTTGAGGTCAGGATATAAAGGAAAGGTTTCCCTCACACATATGTGCTAGTTGTTTCCAAGTCTAGGGGGCAGTGTTCATCTCCATTTTAAAGCCGAAGAGCCAGCGCTGTCCGAAGACGTCTCCATGGTCATGTGGCCGGCATGACTAAATGCCAAAAGCGCATGGAACCTTCTGATCGACAAGCTCAGCTGGCTTACTCGCTGAGCCACATCTCTGAGCCACCACATCACAGTTCCTGCAACCGTTCTTCATATGTTTTAGTCTCCAGTCCCCTTATCATCTTTGTTGCTCTGCACTCTCTCAAGAGTCTCCACATCTTTTCTATATCATGGCGACCAAAACTGAATACAGTATTCCAACTGTGGCCGTACCAAGGCATTATAAAGTGGTATTAATACTTCACGTGATCTTGAAAAGCTTAGAAAACTATATCATGTAAAAAACAGAAATATGTGTTCTATGTATGTGTTGATAGAAACAAAGGGAAGTTACCTTATATTAACAGACAAAATCAGGCAAAGACAATAGAATAAAGAATCAATCCTTAATTCTCTATTTGCATTCTGCCTCCTTGTTCTCAGCAGGTCATAATATTTTTAAAAAACAATATACAGTTTTTTTAAAAAACTACTAAATCAAAGGGATGATGAGAGATTAATGATAGTTACCCATATAAAGAAATCAAATTTCTGGATATAGTATGATAATTAAAATAAAATAAACATGCCAAAATATTAATATAATTTATATAAAATTAATTCAGTCCTTAAGCTTATTGTTATATCTAAACCATATAGAAACATAGCATTTCATTTTCATAATTTTACAACACATAAAACAACAGTAGACATTAGTCACAAACACTGAATCAATTTCTTAAAAATCAGAGTAAATTTATTTCTATTTTTATAAAATTATCTCTTTTGTCATGGTGCAAGGTCAGGGAAGAAAAGCTATTAAAGGAATCACTTATCTTATAAATATATTACTGCATTACATTAATATTCTTATTTATATTTTTACTTTCCAAATATTATTGACGTATTTAATAATAGAAACCAAAATGAGGTTAGGGCTCAAGACAAGACCATATTGAGTTACTTAAAAGTGCTCTTATTAATCACAAAGCTATCAGAGAAAAATCTGATGCCCAACCTTCTTTGAGGGATCCGATAAATATGGAATAATATTTTCAGATGAATGAATTTCTTATTTCTATTATAAGAAATATATATTACATAGATCATGAAGTGATAAAGAACCAATGTCAATGGATTTGAACTTTGAACATTCTCAAGGTTCAAAGTCCCTTCTGCCAATTTCTTTCTTTTAAGGTCAAGATAGGAGATCACTTGTTCCTTCGTTCACTTCCTGACAAATGAAATGTTTCCTAGCACTCATACCCATGAGGAATTGCTGTATAAGAGTAGTCATTCAAAGACCCATCATAAAAGAGAGAAGTTACTTGGGGCCAGCCTACCTGCTGGCTCTTCAATTATGGCCACATTATCTGCCATCTGCTCATTTGGAGAGAAGTTAGCTTGCCATTTCTATAAGTCAATGAAAGTAGAGCTTCTTTTGCTGCTACTCTGTACATTGCTGTAGACAATATGATTCTAAGTGATAGTTTTACTAGTTTTGCCTTTGTAATTTTCTGCCAGTCTCCAAGTCTTATTGTTACTATCACAAAATCTTTTGTTTTCAACATTGTTAGATTCAATCCATGACATTCTATGTGCATAAGACTTTTGCAACCTTCCTCCTTGTCCTCCAATTTTTTGAGCAAGCCTTTTGAGTCTGAAAGGGTGCCTGCGAAATGTATTTCAGTCATTATTTATTTCAATTCATATTTGATATTTTAAGAAATATGAATGTGGTAGTTTCTACTTGACTTTGAAAATAACATTGACAGTCCAGGTTTCAGATACATGTTAATGTGTTTACCAAGATGATAGAAATCATTTAATCTATATAATTATTTATTGACAATTTTCTTCTAGGGTAAAGTAAAAGTGTGTGCATCTCAAGGTGAGTGAAAATAAAAATCAGAGTGTAGAGGGATAATAAAATATTTAGCCATTTCCTAAAAAAATTACATTCAGCCCTCCAAAAGCAACTGCAATTGGTTCTAACAAATTCTGTCAATAAAGAAATATTCTTCTGCAATTTAATCTTGACCCACATTTTAGCTTCCAAATAATATTTCATTTTGGGAAATCCACATCATAAAAGAATAAATTATTTTATTTTACTACACTTTTTCTCAAGCCTCAGCTTATCACAAGTTTCAGCTTGTCAATTTGGGAAGTCATGTGACAGCATGGCACAGTATCCTTTGATGTATCCTTCTGTCACACTGTCATTTCAGTTTTATCCCAAACAATCACTTTTATTTTTTTAATTCTATTCACTATGCTTGGAAGTCTCTTATTTCACTCCTTCGGCATTTCCAAAATATATTTTAAAACATTTCTATCAAAACAACTCTTCATTTTATCTGTCTTTTTAAAATTTTACTCATTCTTTGTTCTTTCTGATTACAAGCTTTTGCAAATTAACTTCTTCCTATATTTCTCAACCTTTTTAATCCTGGAGCACCTCTTGAAATATTTTTAGGCCTTGGGAAATCTCTGCACATTCCAAGCTCAAATATAGGAAGATGTTACAACATTATTATGATTGGCTCACTGCACATAAGCCTTTATGTAGACAGAACGTCAACAGGATTCTTAAATTAAAAATAAAGAATTAACCTTATTCTGCATCCTTTTCCCCACCCTTTATGGGTGGCGTTTGTTTCCATTGATGCCCATGCTAACCCAATCCCAGGTCTCCTGCAGCCCCCCTCCTGAGACAAATCCCTCTTAACCATTGCATATGGGCAGTATCTCTCTTGCACAAACTGCCAGCTGCTATTTGTCCCTTCTCTTTTCCACATTCCTTGCTTATTCATCCCTCATCAACTCAGCTCCTTCCCTAGTTCATGCATTTTCTGGAGGGTTATTCCAGTATTGGAGATTGGAAGGTTTGCTTTAGTCTTTGATTTTTTTAAAAAAAAGTCATGATCGTCCTGAAACTGACATAATGATGTCAAACTGCACGTGAAATCTTTCTGTATATTGGAACACATACTTCATATTTATGTGCTGTTGATTACATATTCAAAATAAGAAAATGATAAGAATGGTGGCTCATGGTTGACTCAACCTTCTATCCTTCCGAGGTTGGTAAAATGAGGACACAGATTGTTGCGGGCAAGATGCTGACTTTGTAAACCACTTAGAGAGGACTGATAAGCACTGCTAAGTTGTATATAAGTCTAAGTGTTATTGCTATTGTTATGGTACAAAAGATTGGAAAGTTTATAATATCTCTTTAGCAGAAATATTAACTTTCAAAAGTTTCAGAAACCCAATAAATAGAAAAGATTTTCCATTGTTGTTTTTGGATTTTCCCCACTGTTCTTTGTTCACAAATTTCCTTAGATATCTTTGGATACATTATTTGAGATCTTGTCACAGAATTTCAAGAATATTTAACTCTGAAGACTGCAGGCCATGCTAAATTTTTAGATTTTTTTTCCTGTAAGTGATTCTTTGTTGATTTAAGGGTATGCTTCAAATTACAGCGATTCAATCTCTTTTAGTCTCAGTTTCTTTAAATAACTTCTGCATCTTTATTCCTTAATTCCACTTCCCATTAGAACTCCTGAAAATATTTTATTTATTTTATAATTTACATTATGCTCTATACAGCTGATTCTGGGTACCTAACATATCAATGCATTATAATCCTCAGACCAATAAATTCAGACACAATATCAGTAAAACAATACTGAAACTGAAATTATAATTAAAATGTTAGATTTAAACTTATTTTTTTTAAAATAAAATGATCCACATTCAATATACTATTAATAGCAGACTTTACTTTGAGTCATATTAATTTAGAAAGTTGCATTTTTTAAAAATCAAAAATTAATTTCTGGTTATTTTATTTATCAAACTTCAACCATCTCCATCTTATAGAATTCTACTTATTCACAATCTAAATGCTACTAGTCCAGTAGTGGGTTCCACTTACCTTCACCACTGGTTTGGAACTGTGACAGTGCCCATGTCTGTGGTCGCTTCGCTCGCATGCGGTGCTTTTGCACATGTGCAGAACCTTGCAGACCATCCATGATGAAGTTTGCACAAGTGGGTGGAACCTTCCACCACCACCATTACTGGCTCGCCCGAATTGGGATGAACCCACAACTCACTAGACCATATCTTCCAATACATTTGTAATTACACAACTTTTCTAAGCATATATAATCAGCTACATTCCATGAGATCAAGGTTCACTCAGATTGTGGCAGCCAAGTGCCCTTCTCAAGGAAAGTGCTTGGAACTTGGAGTATCGGGTTCGCTTTAAGGTCTTGGTGATGATCTTTAAAGCGACTCATAGCATTGTACCACAGTACCTGCAAGACCGCATACTGCCTAATATCTCCTCACGACCGGTTCGTTCCCACAGGGAGGGCTTGATGAGGGTC
>JANHFP010001583.1:115361-125422 GCA_032468135.1 Calamaria suluensis
CAATCAACACGCCCATCTGAACCCCTCGGCCCCACCTCACAAACAGGGACTCACAACCGGTCATCTGAGGAACAGTGACTTCCCTAGGTTGGTACGTGTCTATGTCTGCTTAGAATCTGTAACAAGTATGGAAGCAATTTCAGAAATGCATGCCACATATTTGACTTTTCAAGAAAATTAATGAATTTTTCAGGTGGGGTTTCACTGTTTGGTAGGAAGGATAAAATGTGCCATATTTCATATAGTAGAACAGGATATTTCAGTTTCACCTTATCATCTCCCTTTTTTATCATATCTAAGTGTTCATATCTAAGTGTTCATATCTAAGTAGGTTATGATTAAATTTATAGCAATAACTTTACCTAGGTTATTGGTTCCCTGAAGATGTCCTCAAAAGATGTAGCAAAGTCCCAAAACTTGATGGCCCAAGGAAAATAATACTCACATCCCTCAACAGAGGTAGAGGCATCATCATGCTTGGCCAAGTAGTTGAGATTTTTCTAAACTCCTAGAAATGCCAAAACCTTATGTTTTGCAAAGTGTTAGGTAAATATGGACAAACTCACCTGCAGAAAGTCAGCTTAGTGGTAATGGCTGTCAGATGTAAGATTATAAGAACCACATTATTGAGAATAGTATCCAAAACCCAGCATTTTTTAACCATATCCTGCTTTACCAAATTCTGAATAATTATGGAGTGGATTATAAAATGGAGATTGAAACTTCACTTCTCCCATTAATTCATCATTATAGTTCAACTAATGAGGGTAGAGTAACAGGAACAATAGATCTGCCAAGTCAATGAGCTAAAAGAGATCCAAAAGATTTGGAAAAGAGATGGACTTAGTATGAAAATATCCTTTTCCTTGTTCTGCTTTGACCTTTGAGTACCAACTCCAAGCCAAATATCAGAATTTAAGCTGAATATTTTCTCTTAAAAGTTAGTAGAAGTTTGATAGAAAGTCTTTTATAGATGAATCATATCAGCTTTGGCAAAAGCATTGAGAGATTCTTAAAATAATACTGGTATATTGATCAAATCAGCCAAGCCACATTTTATTATTTTGTATTCATTAAATTGGTAAGCAAGATCTCTCTTAAAGTGTTTTGTTACAGTTAACTGCTGGTATATGTGCTTTATACCTCAGGCTAAACTGTCACATATTTTGCATTCTGTTGGGATTTATAAAAGCTACAAGAAGAAAGGAAGAATTAGCAGCTTTAATGACACATTTTTGTAATGAAAGATGGCAGTCAAGGAGCAAATTAATTCTACTCAGTGTGCCACATTTTCCTGGGCCACGTCTTATAGACTTTTGTAGAAGAAGGCACATTCTCTTGATGGGAGACAGCCGGAGTGGGGGAGAACGATGCTTTTCACCCTAGTCATAATAAACAGTGAGCACTTGCAGTAAAAAGGGCAAACTTTATTCCAAAAAACATAAATTCTACAATGAAGAACATAAAACCTGCATTGGGAGGGGGGGGAAGCCTTCTATAATCATAATCAAGCATCTAAAATAAAATATTCCTATAATTCAAAAACAGCAGGCAGTTAAATTTGAAACTCTAGGGCTTTTCCTAGACTACAAATGCAAATGTAAGTCATCTGAATGGGGGATGGGTGGGAGGGAATTACAGCTGCTGCTTAAGAAGATTGGGAAAATTCCCAAATGGTATAGTTTGCTTCTCTTTTAAAAAATGGTAGGTTCTTTACTAAGGTCATGGACAATTTAAAGTACAAAATGAGTAATAAAACCTCATATTTGTCAATGTTTGACACTCTTAACTACTAAGACATGGTTGCTCTCCTAGATCTGTATTTATTTAGTTTGGCTGCTCATTTGACTCCCTTCCTTTACCTGACACTGAATATAAAATAAAATAAAACAATCATCAGTTATTTTAATATAGTTTGAATGTCTTCTGCTCAATTGTCCAATTGCATGTGGAAAAGTAAGTATTCTAATAGTCAGAACAGGCTTCTTACATTCTAGGTATGACACTATAGGCTGTAAATTTCTGATGAGACTTGAGAGCAAACAGGAAGGCAATTTTGTTCACAGAATACAAAAGTATTTTGTTCCATTAAGGGAATTAGATTTTATTTTAGGTTGCACTGGTACATAGAACTGTAGTGGTATATTCTGTCTTTCATTATCTTATGGTCTTTATCTTGTGTTCCCATCCACCAATGATTTCATAGGAGTTGAAATTTAACGTATAACTTAGCAGACAAGGATAATCCACTCTGCATTTTAAAGTGGTCTGGTAAATATAAAACATTTCCAGAGATTTAACATAAATCAGATGCAATGAGGGGGTTCTTGATTAAGGTTGAGTGTCTTAAACTAAGGATGGGCTAGAATTCTGCATGATGCCAGACACTCTATCTCTATGATATCTAATGCCTTCTCTAATTGCAACACTAAATCTTAGTTTCCTGCCTGTAATTTTAGTTTTCAGTCTGCAATTCAGATTTAGCACAGCTGAAAACAAAAACATTTGGAAAAATGCTAGGAACAAATGCTGCTATTCTTGTGCATAGCCTGGGCCCCATACATTTTGCACAATTCCTGACTGTTGCAGTCATTAACTTCTCCAGAAACTATTAAAAGTAGTCCTCCATCTTTAAAACCATTTTTAAATCCACAGCTTATTGTGTTTTGGAGGGAAGAAAAGGTCTTTGTTAAATTATGTAAGAGATTCTGCCTCCTGCCCCGTATAAAATAGGCCAAAAGGGAAATGTGTTCAATAAAGAGTAAATTTTTCAATAATATTCCTCTATCTACATTAAAGTCCAAGTTTGAACAAGCCATCCTGACCTTACTATTGTAAAAATAAAAGTATTGTTTATAGTTAACAGTACTACAATTAGCAGATGTAGTTGTAGACACAGTGCAATATTCTACAATGCACAAAGAATCAATTGATAACCTAGATGTGTGTTCCATTAAGCAGGGTACACAATAATCAACTGTGAATCTCAGGCTGGCTAAATATGTTTCTTGATTGAATGCCGAATGATATTTTCATGATTTTAGTATAGAAAGGATTTTACTAACTCAGACCAAAGTCTGTCATGCTGAAACGCACGGGGAGCCATTCAGTTAGACCTACCACATCGAATAGCCCACTGTTTTTAATGGCCAGAGCTAAGGATAAGGAAAAGAAGGAATTGTTTGCTTTGCATTTTTATGTACATTCATTTAGTACTTCATTTGGAATGAATCCACAAACCAAAACAGGGCTATCCAATGTTTGTATCTATCCAATTTTTGCTATGCATTTCATTAAAAACAAAACAAAACTGTACAAGATGCCTAATATTAAGAAAACATTCTCCTAACACAGATATTTTAATTTAGTTCTCATTGGCTCTTCTATTATTCAGTTATTCTGTTATTTTCAGTAGACAAGCATTGCTATTCACAAAGAACTCAGTCAATTAAGGTATACATTTGGCATGATTTTGGCATTTAGTGATCTAGCTGAATAATTTGTATACTTATGTTCATATATATTCCTTCATTATTTTAATTAAATAAATTCTTAGGTCATAAGTAAGAAAATGCTCATAATAAGATATTAACGTAAAATGTCTTATTTTTTACATAGGCAGAAATGCAATTAGGAGGTAGATTTATCCAGCAAGAACCAGTATCAAAGCAATTGAAACAAGTGATTTGTTGTATCAATTATTTTTTTCTGTTACGTGATCTAATTTTAAAAATAGTATAATTCTCCTCCTAAGCAATCACTATGTTATCTTATTTTCCCCTTTTAATTTTTTTCCTGGATTAAACTTTTTTCTCTGGTATTATGTTTTTTCTTGGTGCACAATGTTCCTGCACAACATTTTTCCACTTCAATACTTGTTGAAAATGTTATTTTGTTTATCTAACTCTTGCATTCGATAGAGGCAATCAATTTCTCATTAGGTTTACAGGACAGTCCCCCGTCTAAAAAATAAGAAGGGGGCATGAATCACATTCTTTTATTATTCAGTTTCTGGTATGCACAAAGCAGGCACAAACAGAAATACAAAAAATATTTTTAGTATGTTATTTGGAAATGAGGTATTGATTGTTCTGCATCTAGGATCTGAAAGCATAATCTAAAATACATACATTGATAATACTATCAACGATCAGATGTTTCTAAATTTCCAGAATTTCTTTGAAACTTTTCTGATGGAAAGCTATTCAAATCTAAGCAAATTTTCTTTGTATCCAAAAACTATTGTGATGCACATTATTCACAGCATTCACAGAAAATGCATCATCAACTCTCTTTGTTCCTGCTTTAAAAAGAGGGAAAAGTAGCTTACCAGCCAATGTCACATCTTTATAAATAACACAACAAGCACTTTTTCCTTTGTTTTTTTTAAAAGAATAAGCAGCCTTGGATACAACTAATCTGGCGATGCCTTGAATATTTCTCCTGTATAGATTTACAGTGGTTTAACTGTATTGTTATCCTTATCTATAATTGTTTCAAGATCCAAGTAAGATTGGTCATTTCTAGCCATGGTTATAAGATATGAATTTCAAGTTCAATAACTATGAACAAATAATGAACTGCTAAACATTATCATGCATTGTTTTAATCTGAATTCAGTTTGATGAATGGAAAATTATTTTTGAACTTTATTTTAAATATCTGGGTTCTTATACCATTTTAGCAACAATAAGGCTAAACACAGCATGCAAACTCCTTGCCTTTCATCCTACAGGTACTGTTCAACATACAACCATTCTTTTAAGCAACTGTTTGTAGATACAATGGCATTGAAAAAGTAATTTATGACTGATCCTTGCACTTACAATCATTGCAGTATGTTCATAGTCACATGATCAACATTGGAGCACTTGGCAACTGGCATGAATTTATGTTGCAGTATCCTAGGGTCATGTAATTGCCATTTGCAATCTTCTCAGCCACCAGAGAAAGTCAGCTTGCTTAACAATGTCATGTGTCTGTCAGCATCTGACTTGGAGGTAAAGGAGGAACAGCTGGTAGAGAGCAGTGAGGGAGAGGCTGGAGCTGAGAATAAGGATGGAGAAGAGCAGGCCCAGACAGGATCCAGGGAGATAGGGGCGGAACCAGAAAGGGGAAGTTCAGACAAGGAACTGGGACCAGCTCCCCCACTTGATCCGTGACAAATCACAAGGACAAGAAACTTTTATAAAAAGGTCTACTCAGGAGGAAGTGAGGAATGGGACACAGCTGAGCTGAAACCTTTAAAGCTAGCCAGTTTGAGATTAGAAGTGCTGGAGTCAAAGTCTGAATTTGCAGTTATAGCTGCTCTCTGCTCCTGTATACCTTGGTAAGATATTCTTAGCCAACTTCATTCTGTGTTATCTCTGAGCAACTCAGACTGCAGCCAGTGTTCATTGTTATCTTGGCGTCTCTATGTGTTGTTTTGGAAGTAACCCAAAATTGCAGTAAAAAAGCAGTTCGGTTTTAAAATAAAGACTGTTTGCTTATAGTTTATTGCCTTTTTGTTGGTGCATCAAGCTGGGTCATCATAAACAAGTGCATGATGCAGTTCACAATTCACAACAATTCTATTAACAACATGACAAAAAGCTCATAAATTCAGGTGTGACTCACTCAACAACTGCCTTGCTTAGGAGTGGAAATTCTGTTCTGAATTGTAGTTATAAGTCAAGAATGACCTAACAAACCTCTCTAGAAATTGTGAGTTTCTTCTTCTTGTTTCAGTTAAATAACAAGGGAAGATGACAAAAATATTTTTTTACAATTAGACTTTTTCAGACTGGGATTTATAGGCACCCTCAGAGGATTCCCAAGTGAAGAAAGATATAATACAAAACTACCTTTTCAGAAGGTCATTTTCCTTCACGTTTCCCAACTTCTGGTGGGCCCAGAAGGCCCAAAAAACAGCTGGCCAGTGCGTGCATGTACGCTGGAGCTGAGCTCGCATGCCCACCAGTAAGGCTCTGTGTGACACATATGCCATAGGTTCACCATCATGGCTCTATAAAGACTCATTGATTCATTTATTACTATATAACTTCTTACTTGACAAAATATCCAGGAAATTCTGATCCCTTTTATGTACAACTATTACTTTTATGTACAACTATTATGTACAACTATTACTATCTGATCACTATGATACAATTTCTTTGAACATAGCTAAACTCTGCTGTTCTCTCTTCAAAAATAAGCAAACTTTGGCCATCCATTGGTAATATAATCATTAGTTGTAATACACTACTAGGTCCCTTTTGTTTTGTTTCATTTTAATTTTTATTCTGTTCTGTGACCATAAGAAAAGATTGATTGACCAATCCATTGAAAATCAATTATGTAGAAGGGAATTTTCAGATACTAGTTGTAATTTAAATCATAGGCACATTCAATTAAATCCTTCTGTATTCCCATTTTGAAGGTACACTGTGGCTACCTTTAAGAGGTCCTCAAGGTTTTGCTCCACCGTATATATTTTCCTGTCCAGGCCACTGGGAACTGCAATGGCAGTAGGTTTGTCCCACTGTTTCTGAATGAGATCAGTAAATAACTTTGGAGAATGAATAACCTCTTTTGCTGTTAGAGGTTCAGGAAAAAGGAGCGCATTGGGACCTTGGGGGTCCACGGAGCCCCTGGACTGCCCTGCAATTGTGCCCACATTGGCTGTCATTTTTGGCCTTGAACAGGAGAGAGCTGAAAAGTTATTGGCAGAATAGGCCTGAAAAGCATGGTCTATCTGGTTTGAACCCCTCATCCTCTGAGAAATTGTAATCTGCAGATTCCTCCTCACCCAAGAAAGATGAATTTCTCTGATGGGAAGACAGCAAAGAGGTAGCATCCCTTATGAATTCTCTAGAATGGGAATAAGGGGGGGGGGGCATAGAGCTTGATGGCATGGATCATATAATAGGGGCTGTCCAGATATGTCCCTTTTCTGAAGAGCTGCATCAATTCCTTTGGTGATGGTTTGAGAAATCATATTGCACATTTCTTTAGACATTGAAGGACAGTGCTCCTTAGCTGCACAAAGACCTACAGCTGTAGGGATGAAGATGGCAGAAGGACCAGGGCACCCCGGAGTGGCGACAACCTGAGAGGAAGTTTCTGGTCTAAAAAGCCCTCCCTCAGATGACAGTTGACTGGACTGGGAGGTTGGCAGGAAGACAGGAACTGCCCTGGAAGGAAAGATCAGGCCCTAAGTTGAGGCTGGAAAAAAGAACCTTCTGCTAGAGGGAAATTGGACAGGCTTAGGTTGCCAGTAGGGCCAAGCCAGCGAAACGGCTTGGAATTAGCAATGGATGGGGAGTCAAACAAATAAGTCAGTTTGGAGCCAGCAGGATGGCTTTGGATGAGACAGCAAAAATCAAGAAAAAATGGAGCGAAGCTGGCGGAATGGCTTCAAAGGAAAACAAAACTAAAGGCAACTCGAGGGAGGCTGGTGGAATGGTTTCTGAGCGCTTCCCAATTAACTGAATTTGTGAAGACGTATGAGCCGGTGGAACGGTTACCCAAACCTCACTCCTAAAATCAGAGAGCTGGCGAAACAACTCCCAAAGTTCCCTCGTTGGTCTATTCACAAGTAGTCCTCACTGCAGGTGTTTTGGTGATCCAGAGAACGGAGATGCTATAGAGCGGCAAAAAAGAAATCAGTTGAGCATCACTTTGGAGCTGACTTTAGAATAAATTTGAAGATGTAGAATAAATTTGAAGGTGTTTTTGTTCTTGTGAGGTGTTTAGAAGGTCCAAGCAATGGAGAAGAAAATAGGACACATCTCTTTAGGCCGACTGAGATAATAAACTGGGGACTAGCCAGAAATGAGAGCATGGTTAAACAAATTAATCTCAGTCTCTGGACAATCAGACAAAGATAAAGCCCATTGCTTGGACTCTCTAAGCAGCGCACAGGAGAACAACCCTTTTCAACCAATTTCATAAATTTAATTAAGCAATCATCCAGAGTAAAAGTTTTTAATATGATTTGTTGTCTCATGCTTACTCCCAATATTTGTCAATTTCTTTTAATTCATGTATTTACCACCCTTGTGAAATATCAGTGATTAAATTGTGATAAATCAAAAGTATCTGAACAAGCAAGAGTGTGAGCAGATAGTTTAAAGTGTATAATAAACAAGTTAAGAAAGCCAAATCATATTTGGAGACTACAACATGGAAACAAACAAAGAAACGTCTTTGTTTCTTTGTTAACATATGTGTTTTGTCCCAATAATGTAAAATGTTTTGTTGGTTTATCACAATTTAATGTAACAGTAAAAAAATACTCAAGAATAAATTATGGTGACAAGTAGTGATCTAGTGATATGATACTGATAGAAAGCTATTAGGCAAATATGACACATATATTGATGTTACATTAGAACATGCAGTATCAATGTCTGAATCATCTGAATCTATAGTATATCCATAAAAACATGCATACTATGTGGAGGAGAGGAATGTGTGAGTTTTTCCCTTTTCAAAATGTAAATGCAAATTTACTTTTCTAAGTGGTTGAATATATTTCATTTTTAAGAGCCAGCTGTCTTCTTCAGTATTAATAGATAAAGGCTGCTTTCTGTTCTACAGTATTGTCACAGAAAACATGCTGACATTCTTTAAAAAAAGAGAGAATTGTTTCAGCATACTGCCTTGAGGTCCTCATTCATAAGAATCATCTTTGTTTAAAGTTGAAAGCTTTTAAGAGGAAACAAGTCTAATTAAATTCAGTTTATTTTACAAAGACCAAAATTATTAGAAACCACTAAGGAATTCAAAGCTACAAAATGAGTTACTTTTTATCCCTTATTTCAAAGACCACATGAGAATTAGGATTCCTTACAACCAAATGATTTGATTAAATAACAGTCACAAAATCTGTAAAGGGGAAAAAATGAGAGAATAGGAGGGATAAAATCAGCCAGGACAAAGAAGGAAAACTAAGAAACTGTTAAAAGAAATATTTTGATTTAGAACAGAGCACAACACTAAAAGGGAAATGAGTTTGGGCTATCCAGTTCTTCAAAGAATGGGCTGACATTTGAGAAGTATATCTGCTTCCCTCACAAATACTGTACACACGAAATATTCAGCACAATATCACACAGCCTCATCTTACTCCCTGCCAAATATGAACCACTTGCCAAATATGAACCACTTGCTAGGCATTTCCCTTGTTATATTTCATGCTTTACTTTCAACATATACCATTCTTATCACAGTCAGTAATCATTCCTGCTTTAGTCTGGGCTGTTTTCTTTGTCTATGGTTTAATTGTTTTAAGCCACTCAGAATTTGTTGGAGTATGTGGCCATAACAAATTCAGCTAACTGAATAAATAAACAAAGCCTTAGCTCCTTATTAAATACAGGACATTAAATACTTCAAGCCTTTCAAAGACCTATCCTAAAACAATACTGTAATTTTTTAAATATATCCATACAGGTCTATTGCAAACATCTAGTTTTCATGCCACAAATCTTTCTAGAACTCTATAACAAGAGTCTCCAACCTTGGCCCCTTTAAGACTTGTGGACTTCAACTCCCAGAATTCCTCAGCCAGCAAAGCCTGGCTGAGGAATTCTGGGAGTAGAGGTCCACAGATCTTCAAGTTAACAAGGTTGGAGACCCATACTATGGAGAATGTAGGCAGATTACTGAAATGTACCACCTAATAATCCTTGGAGCTCAAATTCTGTCCATGTATACTGGGGTTCGGACTAAACAGAAGGAACTAATGACTTATGGGAACACACCATAGAGCTAAACATTCTCTGAAGGTAAAATGAGGTTTAGTCACAAGTAAGATTTGCTACGAGAGAGAAAAAAACTTGGGAGCCAGCCACCCTAGCTCTAGGATGGTCTGGCAAGCAGTCCTCACACCATAATCTGGATTTATTTATTTACCATTTATTTATTGAACTTATATACCGCCCCTCTCCTCACGGACTCGGGGCGGTGCACAGCCAATAAAATTTAAAATACCATATATACATAAATCAATTAAAACACAAATTAAATCAATCAATTTTTGGCTATTAAAATTTTTAAAAATGTATTAAAAATTA
>JANHFP010001585.1:45084-60516 GCA_032468135.1 Calamaria suluensis
TTTTTCTTTCTTTCATCTCTCTTCCTCCCTCCTTTCCTTCCTTCCCCTCTACATTTCTTTCTTTTTCTTTCTTTCTTTCTTTCTTTCATCTCTCTCCCTCATTTCCCTCCTCCCTTCCTCTCAATTTTTTCTCTTTTCTTCCCTCCCCCATCTGTCTTTCCTGCCCTATCTGTGTGTCCCTGGGAAGGGGAAAGGAACCCCTGAACTGGCTCTGGGTGGTGGGAATCTGACATCTGGAGGCCAATGAGCCCAGGAGCAGTGCACTGAAGACCAGCTGGGAACCAGGAAGGTGAGCATCACAACACTGGTGGATCTGCAGGAAAAGTGCAGGAAAAGCAGCTGAACATCCAGGAGGTGAGAGTAACCTGACTGGGACCGTAATGGGCTCCAGGAGGAGGGGACCCCATCTTCCCTATTGTGAAATGTGCTAAATTTCATTATGCTGCACAAGGCGCCGCAAGAAACGGCAAAAGCAAATGTACACATCAAAGTCATGCAAAGGCAAGTGCAGGGGCATTTTGCTCCTGTACTAAGGTTCCGGCCATTGTCACCAACACAACAGGGTGACAGCTCTTTCAGCCTTCTGCTGCGACAAGGAGCCACAGCAGAGGGATGAAAGAGCATGCCAACAACTGTCTTAACCATTTAGAATGTTTTCTTTTAAAAAAAACAACTGAAATTCTAAGTTGGTAGACCCCAAAAGTTTGAACGGAACTACAGGAGCTGATGGACTATTGATGGGTGTGTATCTGCCAAGTGTTAAAAAAGAACTTCTGCTGATCAGAAATCCATGACCAGCCTAATGTTTGGGTCTAATATTAGGGACTAAGGGATTGCTTTGTGAAACAGTTTCAGTGATTACTGTTTTGTGTTGGGAATGATGTACAAGTCCCCAGACAAGTTATGACCTTGCAATCTAAAATACTTTTCCTGCTAATGAAGTAGAACTATCCAAATCATAATTGGTGGGAAAATAGGAGTCTTTTTTCACCTGCTGTGTTCTGTTCTCAGAACTGTTAAGAAAAT
Source organism: Calamaria suluensis (assembly GCA_032468135.1). NCBI lineage: Eukaryota > Metazoa > Chordata > Lepidosauria > Squamata > Calamariidae > Calamaria > Calamaria suluensis. The sequence goes on from JANHFP010001585.1 coordinate 46,111, forward strand.
TCAAATTATTTCTTTCTTTGATACTCTTCTGACAGCAGGCAGGTCTTTGGCACATAGATGATATGAGCATTTCCAGGGAATATTTCATCATGCCATCTGGACTTATATTTTGCCAGAAGATTAATGCTCTATATTCTTTATATTTTATTATGGACATTTTAAATGTTATTGTAATATTTTATTGTTATAAGATGTTGGAAATCTGTAAAGTTCTGATGGCTTACAACAAGCAAATAAATAAGCAAGCAAACAAACAAACAAATAAATGTATAAATAAATAAGGTGCCTGTTTTTTAGGGTCATTAAATTGAGTTTTCAGTATATTTTAAAAAACATTTTTTCAGTTTAGTCTTGTTGTTATTAATAATAAGACGTGTGGTGGTTTAGTGGCTTAATGATGCTGGAGATGACGTCAGCTCTGGCAGTTTGAGCCTTACCTCTGTGTGGCAAGGTGAGCTCCTGTCACTCACCTCAGCTTCAATGCACCTAATAGTTTGAAGGCATGTTCTGTGAAAGTAGATAGATAGGTACCACTTTGGTAGGGAGATGAGCTGATGCTCTGTGCAGGCAGTCAGATTCCTGCTGGCTTTGAACCTTCCCGGTTGTGGCATCTCTTTTCAAGGCAGCTCCTGGAAGGGAGAGGGCCTTGAGTGACAATGCAGGAAGAGCCATTGTTTTTCTCTTTGGTGTGAAGCCAGCTCACTCTCCTGTGGTGCACCTTGAAAGGATGCCAACAGGTCCTATAACAGGGCTAGTTCCTTGGCATACTCTGCTATAGCACTGTGGTCTCTTTTGGCCACTGTAGCAATGCTAATAATAATATAATTATTAATAATTTTGAAATGCATTTGAACAGGATAAATTACATAATATAAAAATGAATAAAAAGGTAAAATATTTTTTTTTAAATGTCATATTTTATTTTGCCTTGTGTAGTGTTCTGCATTACATTATTAAAAAGCTTTTAATTCCTTTTGCTCATAACTCACTCTAAGTATTCCCTAAGTAGAAACTCAAGGAGATGAATATTAAAAAAATACACAAATAATCCACACTTAGGAAATTAAGACTGTTTAGCAAGCAGAATGAGTAGGTCCATCTTTTGAAAGCAGGTCCACAGTTTGACCCTTCAACCCCTTAAAACTGCAGTCATGTCCATTACATTTGAATGCAAAGTAGCGGCAAGTTTAAAAGGGCAAATAGGGCAGAAGCTGCTGCATTTTTCAAGATTTTACTGACTGCCGTAATGCTAGGAAGAAGTCAGCATGGGAACAGCTGCTAATGTTATAGCCCCTGATTTATGAAAATAAGCTTGTTAATTGCTGTAGTTGATTCCTTGATGTGCTCTGAGTTTGCTTTTTGCTTGAAGACATTTCAAGGACTCCACAGTTCAATCTGGTATCCACTTCTCTTGGAATTGCTATAATAAAGTTGGACTTGACAATCTCCAAGGTCCCTTCTGTTTTATGATTCCATGAGATGGACGGGCTTCATGGGTGGCTATCATTTCAATTCTATTATGACCAGTGGCGGGATTCAATTTTTTAAACTACTGGTTCTGTGGGCCTGGCTTGATGGGTGTGGCATGGGAAGGGTACTGTAAAATCTCAATTCCCTCCCCACTCCAGGGGAAGGTTACTGCAAAATTCCCATGCCCTCCAATCAGCTTGGACTTGCAAGCCAGATGGGGATGGGGCCAGTCAGAGGTGGTATTTACCAGTTCTTTGAGTAGTTCACTCAAAATTTCCTGGTTCTCCAGAACTGGTCAGAACCTGCTGAAACTCACCTCATATTATCACTTTTGAAGGTGTGTCCTGAGCTATTGTGCAAAATAGTGCTACTGGTATTTAAAATCATTTATTAAATTGTCACTCAGTGAGGGCAGTATTAAGCTCAACAGATAGTCTATTATAATATAGTTTCCTTTATTTGCAGTAGCAGAACAAGCCTAGACTTGCCTTTCTTTTTATGCTTCTCTTGTTATGATAGATAACCATAATCTTATAAAATCATACTTTTAAAAGAATTTTGAGTTGGAACAAAATCTTAAAATTACTGTGTTATTTAGTGAAGAAAAATAGTTTTTAAAAGGTAAGTTCATGTTTTAAACCCCACAGTTAAATTTAAAAAAAACATTAGTCATGGCATTATGTATAGAGTTTACTATAGTTGCTCTATTGTGCATACAAAAAGGTTTGTTAAAAAGTATATAAGTTGAATCTTAATTCTCCAACTTCTTAGATTCCATAAAATGAAAAACTAAATTAAACTAAAGCTATCTGTATCATGAAAAAAGCAATAGTGTTGGACGTAGATAGGGAAACAAACTGAGATAGATGAAATCATACAATGCTTTTTACACATGAAAACCTACTAAAGGTTTTCTGAAGATGGATGTCTGCTAGCTCATGCACAAAACAATTCTGATAATTATTTCATGGAGAGAGTGAAATAATCTAGCAAATGCAATGTGGTACCTTTCTGTGACTCAGGTATCAGTTCATCCTTGTTGTCAGCTTGGAATAAATTGGCACTGCAGGCTTGCCAATTTGAATGTAGTCAATATCTACACACACAAGATGAACTGTTATATCTCAGTAAATGGCATTCCTCTCTTAAGACTGCATGGGGGGAAAGCATAGCATGAGCTCAACCCTTCAAAATCCTCAGACTTTCTATGAAGAGCTGAGGATATTAAATACACAGGGCTACAACTCCTGGTTATCTTACCTCAATAACAAAATCCAATTACTTTAAAGCCCACTGCTTCATTGAAGGAAGCAATATTATATAGATTAATTTCACACCCCAAGAGCCATTGAGAAGGAAAATGAATGAGTTGAAGATGTCAGCCACCTAACTGTTGGATGAAAAAAATAATTGATTATTTGTTTCTTTCTCAGTAGAATATATTTTTCTGGATTCGGTATCATAAAAGAAAGTGAGAATGACCATAGCTTAGTTTATGTCAATTGATTCTTAAGGACTGTCATTAGTTACCCCCAAATTAAAGAATCAATTATAATTCCAGCATGAAGGTAAAATAATTATGGTTAAGTGTCTAATCCCATTAAGGATGCTGAGGCATCATTAATAATAAGGAAGGAGGTTATTTTTCTAGGTCATTCAGTTTTGAAGGTTTCAGATAGATTTCTAGCCGCCATGAGATCACGGAAAAGATGTGTTTGTTCTAAGGTGATGCAAAGAGTGGTACTATATATTCATGCCCTCATGCCCACTTCATGTCCTTGAACTTGAGATACTGCATACCTAAGAGCTAATGAATGACTTCGTTACATTTCACATAGCTGGCTTTCTAACAATTTTCTTAGAATTACACATTCCCTGGTCTGTTCAGGTAGGGTTTATGGGGTGGGTAGGTAGGTAAGGCCAAGACGGGGATTTTGACTGCATGATCAAAGCCTTGTTCCAATGTATGTACATAAAATATTAATTATACCCATATTAAAAGGAACGGGATGGCAATGGCCACAGTGACTTTTGGGACCCTCCCTACAAAGTCCCATGGCCTTCAATATGTTACATCTTTCTAACTAGTGGCTGTGGTAGAAGGAGGACACGTAGAAATAAACTGACAGCAACATTGTAATGGACATTGCAATGTTTCAAACTGCACAAAGCAAAATGTCTGAATCATAAGACCACATAAACAGGAAAAAAAGTTCCTTTAGCAATATGAGAACAACTTTTAAATGCTTCAGGTATGAAATAAAGGCAATGTCATGAGGATATGGCAGGAGAAAAGGTTATCAGGAAATATTCATGCCACGGTTAGGTGCAAATAGAAAAAGAACTGCAGTTAGACGTAGTAGTATTTACCTTCTGTCTTGTAGTACTTGTTCAATGTCTTTGTATCTTTTATTCCTGTTATAAATAGCTATAACTTGATATCTACCTTGCGTTACCTCTCTTGGGACAGAATATCTTCAATCTTTCATTATGTGTTTAAAGCATAAAGGGAAAGAAATTTTAGGAAACTGGCTGCTTGTATGAGTGGATTTTAAACATAATGAATTGTTATTGCTAAAGTTAAGATACAGGAATGTTGAGTGTATCACACTTAAATGTCCAAGAAGCCTCAGGGTTCTTTGGAATGTAGCATTAAAAATGTATCTCTCTATATACATGTATATATATTACAACATTGCAATTTCTCTTCATTAAATTATAATAATGGCATCAATCTGTGTGAAATTAAATGAAGCCAGAGCTGACAAAATGTTTTTGCATATATCAACTGGCAGATTTGAATTGTTTCATAAGCCACCATATTACAAAAGTGATATGTTATTATTTTGCTCTAAATTATGTATCATTCCTACTCAATAGGGCATCTATATTTTTTCCTTCCAGAAACCAAGAAAAAAAACCCACACCAGTGATTTTTTTACCTCCATTTGAAGGCTAGCAAGATTTCTATTTGTTTTTAGAACTCTTCTTGTGAATACAATCTATTCACATCAATGGCATTTATGATTTATTAATTCAACTTTATGTGAGCATTCAATTGAGGAAATCTTGTCGACAAAAGTGCCCATACACATTACATCAAAAATATTAGTAACGTGAGAATATGTACACTGGAGGTAAATATTTATGCACCTAATAAAAAAGGACCACTATTCACAGCTCATTGTTTTTCACATAATATATTTATGGAATAGCTACAAATTCTCACAGAGAACGTCTGGCTGCAGTTCAGGCTATTAACTGGTTATTACCACTGGTAAGCCCTACATTCCACTGGACCAGTTTATCTTCAGGATCACCAATCCCGGAGAACATCTGTGTATCTTACCAGACAGGGCCAGGTATCCTCTAGGTTCCCTTCCTGAGACATTGTCATTTTGTGGATCCTCGGGAGAATGGCTTTTCTCTTGAAACTCTTGCCCTATGGAACACCCTCTCCCTGAGGTACATTCTTCTGTCAGTTCTAAAAGCACATAAAACCTGGTTCTTTATTTATTAATCAAATTTGTACAGCTGCCCATCTGGGCAATGTACAACCATTAGGCAGTGAGATAGGGTGAGATTAGTGTGGGATGAAAATAAGGATGTACTAGGGCTGTGGGTCCAGTTTTATTACTTCTGGTTTTATTTTACATTATTATATATTATATTTTTATTTTATTTTCACATTTCTGAAATATGGAGGTATGGTATTACTCTCATAGAAGATTTGTGTATAATTAGATAGATTGTGTGTGTCATGCCCCCCTCGCAGTCTGAATCTGCTGCAGAAGATAAGCTGGCACTAAACTGACAGCGAGTGAGAGGGCAGCTCCAATGGCCTTGGAGGAAACTAGGGAAGGGCAGAGTCAGTCTAGGCAAGGCTGCTGGGAATTAGCAAGGCCTGCAGGCAGGGAGGAGAGACAAAGCTAAGACAAGGAGCAAGAACCCCCCCTCCTGATGCCAGGGCTCAGAAAGTTCAGAGAAGACATGATCAGCGCAGACGGAGCAGGTTACTTGTGAGGAGAGCATCCCACTGAGACTTAAGGAGATGCTGTGGGGAGGGGCATTTATTGGGAACAAACACTGAGTTCCTGAAGTGTTGCATGCCATGCCAACATTTGAACTTGCATTCCTTTTGGCATTCTGGACTAATTACCTGGATCTTTCACTCCCTCAACTCCTTGATTTTGTGATGACCCCACTCAACGTCATTAAATGGCAAATAAACAGAAGCAAAACGAACAAACAGAATTGAATACTTTAAACTGAAAGCTTCTCCTTTCTGGATTGAAAAATTGGTTAACAAAAACTGGGTTGTCTGCCAAGCTGCACGCTGGCTGCAGTACAAGGGTCATTAACGAGATAAGCACATTCAGGAATGCAGAAGTGTCTTACCGAGAGAGAGAGAGAGAGTTCCAAAAACACAGGCATTTAATTCACAAAAGTTGACGTCCGCAGGAGCTTATAAAGGTCTCTTTCCTACTCCAGAGTAAGCTCTGCGTTCCTGGGCCCTCTTTTGCCTGCCTCTCTCCATGGCGTCTACTGGGGGTGCTGTGCCTTCATCAGAGCTCCCCCTCACTCTCTCAGTCTCTCTCTCCCCAGGCTCTGTCATGGCCTGCTCTTCCTCACAAACCAACTATCTCCCACTGTTCTCAACCAGCTGCTCCCCCTCATCCTCTGAATCGGACGCTGGAAGAGGCATGACAGATTTGCTCGTTTGCCAAATACATTTGGGATTTATTGCCATGCAGCCTTAGTGCAGACAGCATTGGGCTGGACTAATTGCAGCCAGAGGCCGCTTGAGGTTTGCTTGAGTTTGGTATCACTCTGCTCTGGGACTTGCCAGAAATGTGGGAGAATTTGGGAAGATTTGGAGCAATAAAAGGGCACTTTGAACTGTCTGTTGTTTGTTTTATCACTGTGCCATGCTCTGGGTCATCAGTGTGTATATATTTACTTCTGTCATGTTCTCATTATATGCTAAATAATACATTTCTGAATTGCCCATTTCTTTCTAATCATTCTTGGGTTTATATTGTTTTCAATTGTTTTATACTGTAAGTCACCCCCGCGAATTGCTTTTAAGGTGGACAGCCACATACATTTAATCTATATATATATTTGCGAAATACCACTCACTCACTGACTCATTATCACCAGAGCTCGAAAACTGTTGCATCTAGAAACATGAAATTTGGCATAGCTGTCCCACTTGGTATGTAGGCGCCCACTAAGAAGGGATTTTTCAAAATATTAACTTTAAGCGGAGATATTTCATTTTTTTCCGTTCAACCAATGGAATTGCTTTATGCAAATAACCTATTTTTTTAAAAAAACCCGCCGCCATGGCCTTTCAACGGGCGGCTACACTATTGCGCCTGCGCAAGATGGCGGCAATTAAAAATAGGGCTGGGAAGATGTTGTCCTGCAGGACAGGAGAGGCGATCAGCTGGAGCCGCGCCTCCCTCCACACCAGCCTCTCCACCTCCGGGGTGCTGCTGGACGCCCTGACCAGGCTCAGCCCCCGGGGCCGCATTGTCAGTGCGGCTCTCTGCGTTTCGGGGTTTCCCCCAGCCAGCCCTCCTGTTCCGCAGCACTAACTCTGGCGGCACACACACACACACACACACACACAAACACTTCTCCCCCCACTGCCCGCTCATCTCGCCTGCCGCGCAAATGGACCCGACTCCTGACAGAACGGCTGCGCGGGCCAGGGCGCCCTGCGCTGCCATCCCCCCTGCACCTCATCGCCAAAGTCCTGCAGGACAGGAGAGGCGATCAGCTGGACCCCCGAACGGCGCCACGGAGGCAGGCGGGCGGGCGGTGTGTGTGTGGGAGAAGTGTTTGTGCGTGTGTGTGTGTGTGTGCCACCGGAGTTAGTGCTGCGGGACAGGAGGGCTGGCTGGGGGAAACCCCGAAATGCAGAAAAATGCAGAAATGCACTGATAATGCGGCCCCGAGGGCTGAGCCTGGTCAGGGCATCCAGCAGCGCCACGGAGCTGGGCAGGCTGGTGTAGAGGGAGGCGCGGCGGCCCCGCGCCTGCCTCTGCGGTGCCATTCGGGGGTCCAGCTGGCTGCTGAAGATGGCCTTGGCCTTTCTGCGTGTTTGTTTGATCTCTTCCCGCTTCCATCCCTTGCGCGCCTCCAGGCCCTCAGCGATGACCTGGAGGCACAGGACCGCCTCCGCCACGCCTCCGCCAGCACCGGCCTGACCGGTGGTGCTGCTTGCTGCCCTAGCCTGCCCTGTTTTTGTAGATTTTCACGGTCATACATATGTAGGTTTGTGTATTTTCGGGTTTCCTCCTGTGTAAAGGTTTGCATATTTCTGCAACATTTCGATGGAATCATATCCATCATCATCAGGCTAGGCCTCAATTCAGATCTTACTGAGAGCAATAGAGTTTCTGTTCAACTGTCAGAGTTTTTGAAATAAACTTATTAAGAATGGGGTTAAATTTTTGTACTGCAGTGAAGAATTCAAGGTTATATTTTCAAATACATCACAATGCAATAAGTCTTCAAGTATATATAATAGCAATTTTTTTCCTTTCTTCTGTCAAGGGTCCAATGGATAATCCAACACATATTATATAAAATATCATAATATCTTATCAATTATCTTACGCAGTTTCAAATGTTCGTTTATTCTCTTGCATCTTGTCAGATATAGGTATCTTACATTATTTCTTTTCTTTTGATCTTAGCCTCCTGGGCAACATTCCCGCCCCCCTCAGCACCCAGAGGAGGTCTGGCCTCCACCCGTCCTCTGTCTCCCTTGTTCGCTATGTCTATTCCCCCCATAGCCCCTTGTTCTTCTTCTTCCAGCAGGGATTTATGTTCTTTTAAGAAGGTCTCAGCCTCCAAAATTATATTTATTCTTGTCTTGTTTCCCTCCCAGAAAATTAACAACCCTTCTGGTATCAACCGTCTAAACATGATTCCTTTAAGATACAATTTATTTGATAAAAAAAGTATTTTTGTCTTATATTGCGTATCTTTTTTGGTATCTGTTTAAGAATTGTTATTTCTTTTTTTCTGTATTTCAGCTTTGCGCTCCTAGCACCTCGTCTCTAGTGGCTCTCCTTAAAAATTTAACATGAATTTCTCTGGGGACCTTGTGAATTCTTGCATAATTTGAGTTAACCCTATGAACCTGATCATTGTCCCACCAAACCTGTTCTTTTTCTCTCTCCCTATAAATCCTGCCAAAATCGTACTCATAATGCTTTTAAGGTCTTCTCCCACTTCTATTATATTTTGGAATCTGAGAAAGAAAGATGTGCGCTCTAACTCCATATTTAAACCCAGTATATCAAATTCTTGTTTATCCTTCTGAATCACCTGAATCTCCTTTTCCAGTTCCTCCACCCTCCCCTTCACCTCCCCAACCTTTTGTTTATTCTCTGTGGCTAGTTGTTGAACATATTTTAAATCATTTCTAACTTCCAACAAGTCCTTCTTAATGTCCTCCTTCAAGTACGAAAAACCTTGTCTCATTTCATCTTGTCCTTGTTGTAGTTTTTCAAACATTTGAGTAATTTTGTCCATATCCACTGCTCCTGCTCCAGCCTTTTCTTGTTGTACAAATGTTGTTACATGTGATTGTTCACTCGGGCTGGATGCAGCCGAGTTTGGTGCTGAAGAGGCTTTGAATGGTGGAGGATTTTGACCTCAGGGCATCTTGATGATCTGTAACACCAACTCAGCAAAAAAAGGTCAATTCAGGTTGAAGAGCGAGGCACAACGCAGAGAAGACTGTCCAGGAATTCCAGAATTTTCAAAAGTGTAATCCAGTATGAAAATATAAAGAAAAGCCCAATCTGAGACAGGCACCTAGAGCTTTCTAAGGAGGAAAGCTCTCACACAGAGACTGTCTTTTCTTGTTGTGCCAGCCTATTCATATAAAAAGCACTAGGGAGGAAGTGACATTTCCTTTTTCAATAAAGAAGACGGATGTCAGCCATCTTCACCCCCCTCCAGCACCAAGGGGGGGGGGAGAGAAATCTGCCCATCCAGCCAAGATCCCTTCAAACAAATTGTCACATTCCCAAGATTTATTTTTCTTCTTCTCAAGAAGATCAGTTGAAGCACAAGAGAGAGAAAATTATAAATCCTTCCCCTCTCTCCGCATCAAGAGAGGGCATGCTAAAACCGCCGCTGACATTCTGGAGGGGGGGCCAATCTCCTCCACCCCCCTATCCTTCCCGTAACGTTGAAACCGCCTAGTCACTTTAAAATCTTCCATTCTCCGTTCTTCCCTCAACTCGAAGACAAAAAGGAATATTCTTACCTCTCCATTCTCACCACTTGTCCTGGCTTTAAGTTGCCCTCCACCGATCGTTAAGCAGGAAGTGGCGCCGCAGTATGGCTGTGCTCCTTCACCCTCCAGCTCCTAGGGCTGCACTGGCAGACCTCTGCACGACTTCCGTCAGTTTGGGGGTCTCCAGCAGATGCCCCTTAGGCAGGCTGTCCCTCCAGGACAGCCTGTGCTCCCAAAGGAGCCCACCGGGGGGTCGAATTCAGATGCCAGGGTGCGAAGCCACCCCAGGAACTTATGTCTGCCACCCGATCCTGGAAGTAAGTTGAATATCTGATATATTCTCAATATATATGTATTTTCTGATCTGATTATCCTAATCTGTTTTAATTCTGAACTTATTTTGAATCCATTTATACCAATTGTCCCACACCTGGTAATAATCCGAATTTCCCTTCTCTTTTAATTTCATAGAAAGTCTATCGTTCTCTGCACATTCATAGATCTTCTGTATTATCATTATATTTGTGGGTACTGTTGAATTTTCCAGTTTTGTGCTATTGTTAATTGTGTGGCTGTGAGAATAGATAAAATAAGGTGGTATTGTATTTCCATTTTGGTCTTTTTGTCCATTTTGCCCGCAGGAATCCCCAATAAGAACAGTTCCCGTTTCTTCTCGACTTTACATCCTGTCAGTTCTTCCAGCCAAATGTTAATCTTAGTCCATAGCTTTTTAATCCTGGGACAGGTCCACCACATGTGGTAGAACGTACCTTGAGTGTGTCCACATCTCCAACAATTGGGGGGGGGGGTGTTCTTGAACATTTTGCTCGTTTTCTTTTCTGCAGGAGAACAAACTCGTCCGTAACTTCAAAGTTAACCTGCCGAAAAAAGTGCTTGAGAAAACCAGAGACGGCTTCAAGGGTGGGGAGATGACGGTTGTGGTGCTGTCGGCCACAAGCAAGACCCTCTTTCAGGTAAATGATGGGGAGGAGAGTTTTTGGTGCCCTGAGTCCTTTGCATATTTATGAAGTAAAGAATTTGGTGGAGCTTAGGAAACAAATTTATTTCACCTGCCTGTTGTGCCAAGAGCAGCTGATGTTCAGAGCCGATGTTTTATTCTTTAAAATTGAAGGTCCATTCAAGTCAGCCGGAACTTCTCGCCATCAAATAGAAACGAACGGCTGCGTCAAAATGATGCATACATGTTTCAGCCTAAAATCAGAAAAAAACATACATTTCCTCATTTCAGAATCTGCACCCAAAGCTATGAAATGTTAGCAACCATCTGTTTGCTTTTTGAGGGTTGTGTGGTGTTCTTTCTTCCAATGTCAGATGGAAACCTCATCTATTATGAAACTGAGCAGTTTTTTTTCACTCGCATCAGCAAAATTAGGCTTTTAGGAAAGTGTTTGTTGCAAAGACAACAGCTGGTGCAAGAACCCCCATTTGAAAAATGTTTGCTCAGAAGCTAAAGTCTTCTTCAGGTTGAGCTCAAATCCTGAATGTGTTGTAGCTTTGTTCATAACAAGACAGAAATGGCTTGCCGCTGTTTTCTTATGCAATGTTTTTTTCCCCGAGTTCCCAGTCTACCCTGGAATTCTGAGACTCCTTCCTTGCTTCCCATCCAAATTCTGAACAGAGCAGACCCAGCTTAGCTTCCCAGGTCACATGGGCCTAACCAGTGGTGGGATTCAGCCCAGTTCACACCACTTAGGGAGAACTGGTTATTAACTGTCTGAGCAGTTTGGCAAACTGGTTGTTGGAAGAAATCATTAGACAGAGAACCGGCTGTTAAATTACTTGAATCCCACCCCTGGGTCTAACCATGTAGTGTCCCTTGCTGTGTATATACTGTATGGTGGGTTATAAGGAATTTAGCTTAGTTATTCAAATACACATGGTCATTGATTTACTATCATTTGTTTAATTAACCAATGGAACGGCTGGCCTTCAGTCATTGTGGTCGCTCCATCACTGGAGGCTTTTAAGAAGAGACTGGTCAGCCACTTGTCTGAAATGGTATAGTGTCTCCTGCTTGAGCAGGGGGCTGGACTGGAAGACCTCCAAGGTCCCTTCCAGCTCTATTCTGATAGATTGAAATAGAAGTGACAATGGCACTGAAGAAGGTGACGTATGACCTAACTGCAAGCAGTTAGGACCATCTCACTGTCCTTGCAGTCATCTGGCCCAGCCTTTGGCATCTAGGCAGGATGGTTGGCGCCCAACTCAAAACAAATAAAACCGGTATACTGGCTGAGGAATTTTGGTAGTTGAAGTCCAGCTACAACAGGTTTTTTTTTTACTTTTTATTTTTTTTACTACCAGTTCTGTGGGTGTGGCTTGGTGGGCATGGCATGGTTGGGTGGGCATGGCAGGGAAAGGATACTGCAAAATCCCCCTTTCCTCCCGATCAGCTGGGACTCGGGAGGCAGAGAATAGAGGAGGGTGGGGCCAGTCAAACCATTTACTACTGGTTCAAAGAACCAATAGTAAAACCATTTTTACTACTGATTCTTTGAATGAGTCAAAATTTCTGCTACCGGTTCTCAAGAACTGATCAGAACTTGCTGAAACCCACCTCTGGTATGCATATATTTTTAGTTTTCAAACTTTCTTTCTGGCAGGATAATGATTCTAACTCTCTCCTTGGTGGAAATGTGGTTGGCATCTCAGTGGGCAACATGCCTGTCCAAGGGTTGCCCAAAGAAGAACGGATCTCCATCACCTTTTGGCACCACCTCCTTCTGGTAGGTCTGAAATATCTTCTTCCCATCTCCCTGAGGTTTACTGGTGGGGCAGAAGAGATCTCCATCGAGGTTTTCAATGGGCTCCCTTGAAAGGCTGTGAATGAATCCCATGAAGGAAGCTCCTGTGAACTTAGAGGTAGGATAAATGTCCATAGAGATTCTCCAGCATCCAGAATACCACGGTTGTCCAAAAGGTCTTTTTTTTTTTCAAGAGGCAATTGGACTTTGTTCCCCCCACCCCTTTTGAAGACATATCATCATCCAAGAAGCTGAGCTGAAGAAACTTCTTGGAGGAGTAGCGAAACGTCTTCAGAGAAAATCCAGAAAGTCCAGCGCCTCTTGAAAAAAGTACTTTTGGGACATAGTATTGGGATAGACTAAGCCAAAGATTACTCCACGAGCCACTTATCAAGCAAGGATCCTCCACTTCTTAATCTCTACAAGGGACTGGTAGGCCAACAGATTCACAAAAGGAAGTACATAAATATATAACACTGAATATATATGCGATCCAGTGAATGTGTGAATTAACTTTGCTCCTAAAATGAATTTCTAGTGTGACTTCAGTGGGAGTCACTGATGTGAGAGGGATATAGGTGACCTGGTATAGAGATAGGAGCCAGCAGTGTGCTTCAACTGCTAAAAAGCCACTGTAGTTCTGAGCTGCATCAACAGAGAGATAGTTTCAAGATCATGAGAAGTGATAGCACCCTTTTATACCAAATTAGTGAGGCCACGCTTGAAATACTGCATCCAGTTTTGGCCACCATGATAAAAAATGATGATGTTGAGGGACTAGAAAGGATCCGGAGAAGAGCAATAAAAATGATAAGCGGTCTGGAGACTAAATCGTCTGATGAACAGATGCAGGAACTTGTTGTGACCTAGGCTTACTGAGTCATTACAATGCACAATTAGTCCCCAAACCCTATTTTATTCTAACAGCTGAGAATTATGTTCATTCCCAGCTGGGTTCCAATTAGTTGCAAAAAAAAGTCCTTTGGGAGAAGTCCTTTAGGATAATCTCCAACCTTTATCTTCTTTGACACTTTGTCAAAGCCTTACTTGGCAAAGTCCTATGGAGTTCAGAAACAAACCAGAGATGCCGACTGGAAAGAGAGTTTCCAACGTTGCTTTGGAGCTTTTGTTTCTCTTTTAAGTCTTATGGGAGGGACCTGGCCTTACTCCCGAGTTGTCCCTTTTGCTTTAGCTGCTCTTGCCTTCTGGAAGCTCTGTGCATGCGTGCACTAGGAACAGGCTCCTCTTATTCCTCTGCCTCTCTGATGTCCGACTCTGGGGGCTCCAGAGTCCGCACATCACTCCCAGGTGGCCCTGGTCCCATCTCTGCCTCTGGCGTAGAGCCCTCGTCTGAGCCTTCCCCAGACTCCAGGACTGGCCCATGTGAATTAACTTTGCTCCTAAAATGAATTTCTAGTGTGACTCACTCTGCTGTGAGCTCTGCAGGTGGACCACAACAGAACTAGATGCAGTATGTCCAAACTATTGAAGAGAAGAATTAGGAAAGACATGACAGCCATCTTCCAGTACTTGAAGAGCTATCACAGAAAAGATGGGATTGACTTTTTCTCCAAAGCACCAGAGGGTAGGTCAAGAATAAGGTGACCATCTGAGATTCTGGCCCCATTTGTGGTCATCAGTCAAAGACTACCTATAACTGTGGTTAAAGGATTATCTCCAACCTAGGCAACTTTAAGACTTGTAAGACTTTTCGCGGGACAGACACGCTTTTTTGCAAAAAGACCCACGTCCCGGCTCCTTTTTAATAAGTCCCGCTTTTTTTGGGGGGGCGGGGTCTGGGAAGCCTAGGAGGAAGTCACACCCACCTGCTTTCCTCCCCAGCAGGAGGAAGCAAGAAGCAGGAAGGTAGGGTTTTCGGTTGCCGGGTGGTGGGGGTGTGTGTGC
>JANHFP010001586.1:47054-66089 GCA_032468135.1 Calamaria suluensis
TTTCTCTTTCTCTCTCTCTCTCTCTCTCTCTCTCTCTCTCTCCCTCCCTCCCTCCCTCCCTCCCTAGTCACAATAGCTGTCTTTAAAGTGAGGCATTTTAGAAAATCAGCATAGATCATAAAGTGGAAATGGAAATGGTCTATTATATCTCCATTTTGGGAGATAATGACAGAACCAGTCAGGAGGCAAAACAATTCTTTAACATGAAAGGCTTTATTAGAAAACTGTACAAAATAAAGATTTGAATCCAAAACTGAGGTTGTATAATAATAAGCCTGTTTGTTTATTTGTTTTTTTTTATCTTTACATTTCTAAACCAACCATCTCCCTCAAAGTTTTATATCTATTTGCCTTGTTTTTCCTAATAATACTATGTTTCCTAAGATTGCCTTCTTATAAGTAACATATGACTTATGTTACTTATATTTTATATATGACTGTTTTAATCCTACACTCGTTACTTGGGATTTGTTTCTCTTATTGCTACATATTCTATGCCCTTGTATGTAATGTTTCAAGTTCTTCTAGCCTAGATGTTCCTCACCAAAGCCTCTAGCCATATAGAGGCATTTTCTTGCTCACACTTCCCATGTAACAATCCTTTTCCAGCTGATTTCTCTAACTGGTCTTCTGGTCTGACACAGAGGGTTACTTCACTGCTCTTCCTTTAGACTGAAATTTGGTGTGTTACTGGGTGATGGCAGCTGGCGTCATTGCCACATCCTTGCTACAGTATTTTTTTTAGTGATAGTGGGTGATGATCCCTTGTCAAAGCTTTGCTTCACTCATGTGCCTGAGGGAAAAACACTTCAGTGATGAGATTTGGGGGGGCTCAAGTGCCTGCGCCTAGGCCACATATAGTCGCCAGTTTCTGGGCCACAGCCACTTACCAACAGTAAAACTGTTCAGTACTTGCCACTGTGAATCTCATTAAGGGGCCAGTGTTTAGTTTAGTTTATTTATTTTATTTTATTAATTAGATTTATATACGGCCCCTCTCCTCACGGACTCGGGGCAGTGTTTGTGCCCCATCAGCTTTACCAGAGCCTGGCCTGTGGCTTGGTCTACTAAGGAGCTGGGTTTACATTCCAGATAGTTCTTTCTACCCATTCTTCTCCTCAGTCTTTGCTCTTTCCTTAATTCTGCTTCTTCACTCTTTGCTCCTCCATGTACAACACTATTGATTTCTCTTTAGCCTGACCCTTCTGGAAGGGATATCACATTGAAAAGAATAAGGGTGGGATCCTTAACAGGAAACTGTGGAGCTCAAACTCTTAGGAGCATGAAAAGTTAAAACTAATACTCATGTGCTTCCGAGTCCTATTTTAATTACCAAAGTACAATGAAAAATCATCTGGCTGCCCCTAACAATTGGAATTTGTAGGATAGGAGAACTGCTTTTACTGCTTAAATTCATCATCCCAAATATAGTCCTGAAGATAGCCGAAATCATTAGCGCTTGCATTCGGATTTAAGCAGGCTTGCTTATACAGCTGTCTTCATGTGCTTTTTTTAAATAATAAAATGGGATTAATTCTCTCTAAATCAGAGGAATTGATGTTTTCATCCTGTCTCCCCCTTTTGCTGTAATCTCTTTAAATGAATGTGTACAAAAGGCTTTATGCTATAGAAGTGCAGCTTCAGAATGTGGGAGGTGAAAGATTTGAGCCATCAATAACTGAATGGATATGCTATAAAATTAGAGTTGAGAATCACAGTCCAGATAGATAGTAGCAGATTAAATAGGACATTGATCAGGCCAGTGGGAGCCTTTCTTTCTATTAAATTATATTCTATGGATGGCATTGCTTTTATCCTTGAAGAGCAATCAGCCATATAAAAAATAAGGAATTATTATTGAGCGAATTGCTCATTTTCTTGGTTTCATATTCTGGAAACTGAATATTTGTGATAATTATTTTTCAGCAATGAAAACAAGGATTCTTAGGGGTTTTGTACTGAAAAATATATAATTACAAAACTTTATTGCCTTTATGAAATTACTGTATTTTTCAGCTCTAGTCTTTTTCAATCAATAGAGACCCACTGGGCAGGTGGCATATTTTAAAATAATTATAATAATTTTATTATTATACATATATATTACTGCTCCGTACTTGCAGATTTTTTCTGTTGTTGACCAATTTAGCAGGAGTGAAAATTTAACCAGATGCTTTATTGGGCCCCAGAGGATTTGACCTTGTGGTGACAAAGCCAAGGGTACAAAGCTATAAAGAGATTTGTCTGTAAAATTGGAAGAGTGGGGAGAGAGAAGTAGGTAGGTTTGATATTTTTTTGAGCTTCAGCATCTGTGGGAGTGGCTTGGCTTCAAGCAGAGCAAAATTATGATGCAGGACAATTGGCTTCTGCAAAGCTCGACATCTGTTCAGCAATCGTAATATCTAAGCGATTGCTAAGCGATTAATATCCAAGGCAGTTGAAGGAGCAAGTACCTTCTATAGGGAAGAATGACTGGTTGCTATGGCAATAAGGTTTTTTCCCAGCTGCTGATATTTTTTTTCCCCATAGGGGTTTCTATGCAGGATCCAGGCTCTGCGTGATAAACTGTGGATCTTTCTGCTCCAGTCATTTTTTGCCGTTCGACATACAGAGGGCTGGAAACTGCTTACGGCAGCTGATCAGGAACGAATACAAGCAGGTAGGCAAACTATAGCTGGAGCTGAGCGCTTTGCATGACAGCTGAGCCTTTATTATAGAGAAGTCCTGGGAGCTGGTAATTAATATTAACTGGAAAGACATGTTGATGAGCCTTCTGCTTCCCGATTATTATGTAAGGATTGTGAAAAATAAACAGACCGCTTCAAGTATGAAAGCCAAGCTGATTGCACCTCCCTATTGTGAACAAACGTTATTATGCAGCTATATGGGAGCCTTATAAATAGGTAGGCTGTCTTTTTCTTTCAGTTTAGAATGATTAAAAGTAATTCATTAGGATGGTTAAGCACATCAGAATTATAGAATTTTATATGTTTATTTCATGATTGGAGTAGTTGGGGTGGTGCTTAATGTGTGTTCTATGCCTTGCTTAGCAGCCGATCTCATTTGTATCAAAAAATGAAGGGTCCATTGAATTTGTGATTGATATGATGCTATGATTCTGTCTGACTGCTGCAGATTCATCAAAGAAGCTGCAGAGTGGCCTTTAAACATTTAAGCAGCACAATTTGAAGCTAAACAAAAGAAGTCTTGCTCTGCTCTCCTCCCCCCTTCTCTCTCCTACCCCTCCTCCTGTCCTTTGTTTTCAAATGTATAGAATAAAATCTTGCAGATGAAATAATTGAAAATGGCTTCAGGGCATTCCTGAATATTTTTGCTGTTGTCATGTAATTTCTTTAGTATGGTGTAGATATATGCTCAGGATTATAGCTTACTGTAAAGATTTTCAGTAGCAAAAAATAAAATGGCAATGTAATATAAATGAATCATTTTTTGTGATTCTTATCCCAATATCCTGCATTGTAAAGTGTAAATGTAAAGTGTTATTTACGAGCTTTGTGTATTAAGCTTTTTCTCCCCTGGAAATCAAAATCAAATCAGTCATGTCCAAAAATGCAATTTTATTGGGTTGTTAGATGATGTCATTCTAAATAATGCTTTCTAATATATACATATAAACCCATCCATAAATTTTGACTAGAATTCCTATCTTCCCCTGATATGAATAATTAGAGTATACTATGATAAATTTGGGAAACCCAAACTGCAGCTGTGATAACTATCCAGTTGATTTGTTGCTTTAAAAAGTCTATAGCATTAATTACTGCAGGTTCATTGCAATATCCAGAGAGATTTTTTTAAAATTCCATTTTGTGTAATTGCATGCCTGTTTTGTACAGTCAGAGCTATTTTTATGTGAGCTATTTGAATGGGTACATAAACTTTTAAAGAAGCATGCAATTTAAAAATATACCATTTAGGAATTACTTCAGATTCCTTTTCAGTGCCCATATATTAAAAAAGATTAGTCTAGGAAGCTTAAATGCTGCCTCCAACAGAACTTGGTGCATGGAATTGGTTCCCAATGGAACATGTTTTTTAATTTATATATCATGCAGCATATTCAACATACACTCTTATTCCCTTAAGGAAATAAAAAAGGCACCCAGGTGCCATTTTCAGCCTCATGCCTTCCCTTAGGAAACCAGAGATTCACTGCAGGCTGGGAATGCAGCTGACTCTTACAGGTTTTATATTCATAAAATATATAAGTAATAGTTGCATGCAATGACAAATCGATTGGTAGAACTGAATGCTTTGTACAATTCTTTGGGATAGATAGAACTGGAATTTGGTAAAGAATGTTATATATACAGTATATTCCTAAATCTGCATTTTTCTAGTATAGGTTACATAAGCTGTAGCATTGCAGAAATTTAATTTGTGTAATATCTATGGAAATTCTCAGTCATCCAGGTCACGGTTGTCTTAAAGGTGCTTTTTTGTTGTTAAAAAGGCAACTGGACTTCTTTGAGGAAGAAGAAAACATTTTGCTTCTCATCCAAGAAGCTTCATCAGTTCTGATCAGTTCTGATTTTGAGTCCATTTCCAGAGATTTTCAATCAATTTACCTTTGAAAATGTCATATATTAGACTGACTGACTGAAGACTGCTCTTGCTTTTCAACAGTATTTCATTTTCAGTTATGTTTAAAAGCATAGATAATTTTATTGCATATTACTGTTTCAATATAAGAGGAAAGCTTTCTGTTTTAAATTAATAACATGAGATAAGTTGGCAACATGCAATAAAGTTTGTATGTAGAAACAGCATGGATATACATCATTTAATGATGTATGAATCCAAACAATTATTGTTATGGTTGGTTGCAAAATAAGCCAAATGTTTAGACTGGCATTTTTATCCACCTGTTCAATCCTTCTCAAAACCTTGGAATAGGAAGAATTAATTTGATGGTTTTAGAGATATTGTTGCAGGATATAAATTGTTCCAAGCTGCCTTTTGCAATTGACTGATGATGATTTTGTCAATGTTGATGGTGTTCAAGTAGTGTTCCAAATGTTTTGGAACTGCACCCAAGGCACCTATTACTATTGATAATCTTCTCCTTGTTTTACTTTGCTAGTCATTCTACTTCTATTTTGTGACTACTTTACTATTTTGTGATTTTCTCCAGTTCATTTTCTTCTATTCTGCAGTTTCGATATCCACGAACTGGGATTTTTTTCTTTCATATAAACTATTTCAAAATGAGTATAAAATAATATAATTATACATTATTGTTTGTTGTACAATCGGCCAGATGTTTAGATTGGATTTGGCATGTTTATTCACCCATTAAGTCCTTCCCAGGAACCTAGCATAGGCAGATATTATCATTTGTTGGTGTTTATTATTCTTATTGTTGTTATCTCCAGATTTGGAACGACTTGTTTATTATTAATTTGCACTTTAAAAAGTGTATGTGCCCTTCTTCTGCTTAAGAATAATATTTTTAAAGCTTTGTTTTCCTCCATCATTTTTCTCTAAATATATCCTAAAAAAAGATGTATTTTTCTTATACAGCTGCTGTTGACAAAGGAGATGACAGAAGACCTACCAAAAAGCCCTTATTCACTAGTTCTCAGGTAAAGAAAAACCTCACATTTTACAAGATATTCACATTTCAATACATAAGCATTTGTATATGTTTTTCAAACACGATATGTGATTATTTGGGGAGTTGAGCATGGCTTTGAGGCACCCATAATTTTTGTGTAACTTTAACAAGCAAATCTATTGACTTCTCTGTGCAGAGAGAGGTTTGTCTGAAACATGTTGAGATGCAACCTCATAATATATCAGACAGCAATAATTTATTGCATCTCTTTTCCTGCATCTCCAGACAACTGTTGAATAAAAACCTACTTTCTCAGTGGCAGAGCAAATGGTATGCTAGCTAGCAAATGGAGCTTATTCCCTTCATTCATGCAATGACTTACTTGTGATGTCATCCATCTTTTGAGATATATTCTTGCAAGGGAACTTAACTCAACATATGTGTGAGGAGCGAGGGGGAAATATACTCAGCTATGTATTTGATTACATTTGTTAATCTTTTAACTTAGAACAGTAATATTTGGTAAATGAGGGTGCCCTGAAGCTGGTGCTTTATTTTGAGGTCGGGATTCCACCGGTTCCTCTCAAAAACATTCATCTTGATAGTGTACTAGAATCCCTTCCATGGTCTTTTGCATTTTAGACATGGAATTATTGTATAGTTTCTTCTATCAGGGATGGTGAATTTGTTTCTTCCAAATGTGGGCTGAACCGAGTCTTGCATAATCTTTAATCATTAGCCAGGATGGAATTGCTGGACTCTATATTCAACAGCATCCAGAGGACTTCATGTTCTTCCTTTTGAACATAGGAGACAGAAGAAGAAAATACGTTTCAATGTTGAAAACAGACTTTAGATTTAAATACAGAATTCTTGATATGGGTTTACTTTTCGTTTATGAAGCAGTTCTCTACTGAGAACGCCAATGGAAAGACTGATTAGCTGTGTGTTTGTAGTCAAAGTTTATTTTAAAATTGGGCTGAATCAATTTTTATATTTTATAATATATAGTATTATATTGTAAATTTTTGCCCAAAAAAATTCATTGCATATTAAAGCAATACAGAATTTGTCAAAAAATAAGAATATACTATGATTACAATTCATGCTGGAATGTATAAATGATTTTTTTTTATGGCAAGTAACAGTGACCCTCCCAGACTTTCGATCATTTATTATATTTTTCTCCTCCCTTCTCCTTCAGTTAAACCGATGCTTTGGTGGTACTTTTGCTCTAAAACAGACTGCTTGTGAAGCAAGTAAAAAGGAAAACCCTTGCAGTGATCCCTCTACTAATCAGGATAAAATGAAATCTGATGCATTAGGAGCATCTGGACACACCTCAGCTACCAATCGGAATAGCAATAATAAAGCTTTGAAGCATGATGATTTA
Organism: Calamaria suluensis; assembly: GCA_032468135.1. NCBI lineage: Eukaryota > Metazoa > Chordata > Lepidosauria > Squamata > Calamariidae > Calamaria > Calamaria suluensis. The sequence goes on from JANHFP010001586.1 coordinate 54,026, forward strand.
AAGGGGAAAGACGGCAAAAAAGCAGTTTGTAAGCTGATGAAGGAATCCAAAATAGGAGAGAAAATGCCTTCACCGAAGGCTAGAGCTGTTATAAAGCCCAAAGCTGAAAATAATGGAAATGCTAAGAATGAAACACTGTTGGCCAAACAAGATTCTGACCGGCCATTACCTTCTAGCGGGAACAAAAATGCAGGAAGCAGCAAAACGTCAAAAAACCAAGACGGTAAAACGACAGGTGCCCGCCCCAAAGTATTTGCAGGAATCTCAAATGTACAAATTAAAGCAAAACCTGTAAAGAAGGCAGTTGGAAAGGAATCACCTTCTCTCATGAGCACAGATACTTTAAGCAAATCAACCAATTCAAGTCCAGATCTGCGGATGCCCATTGAAAAAGATGATCCCAAAGAGGAAAAAGGAGATGAGAGCAAAAAGCAGTCAGGTAATAATCAGAATCCCTTTTAATTTGCTGCAGAGTTCATACACTGGAATTATTTTCTTTTTTATTACTCTATGAAGAGGTTTTAATTATCACAGTTGTTTTTTATGTTTAATTCACAAGTATAAAAGAAAAATGGCAATGGTAAATATAGATGGGCTCTTAGGAAATACCTTTCAGAAATATTGGAAGCTGCATGAACATACTTTTGGTTAGAGTTAAAATATTTTTTTTATTTTTTCTTGGTATATCAATCAAATGAATAATATGAGGATTTAAAAAAAACAATATTATTAGGCTTGAAGGATTTTTGGGTAATCAGTGTTCGTAACATGAATAGGAAAAGGGTTAAAGCTTGTTTGTACACATTTATACAAGATGTATATGGTCCTCCCGAGTCCCATATCTTGACATGGATGGTAGTTTATTAAATAAGTGTACACATGTAAACTCTTTTGCATGCAAATGCATGCACACACACACATATATACACACTAAAATACGTACTTTTAGCAAATGCTCATTGCTTTCTGAATTCTGTTTTTTATTATTTATTATACAGGTTTGAAAACAAAATCTGGTACGAAGATGACTAATGGATCCCTTTCCAAAAAACATGTTAATGAACTTGAGGCTAATAGTCCAACAAACAGGTATGTTAAAAAGGACGTTATTTGTTTTTCATGCGTGGCTAGGATTTTAAATCTGTACTGAAAATAAATTTCATCAAGTTTACTTGTAGAAACACGTGTTTGATTCCAAATTTTGTGTTTCAGTCATGTTTATATGTGTGTGTGTGTGTGTATATATATAACATGACTGAAACACAACATTTGGAGATATATATAGCCAGAGCACAAAATCAATGGCTTTATGGATCCTCTCTTTAAATGCAGATTTATAAAGTCCTTCCTTATTTATCATTTGAAAATATAAAGGCTGGTGAGCTCACTCAAAATTTAGTTAGCAACTGTTGGAGATGTGGCTTTCCACAAGGAACATATTTTCATATGTGGTGGATGTGTCCGAGGGTCAAAACATACTGGAAAAAGATTCACAATTGGATAAAGGAGATAACTGAACAACAAATTAAAAAAAACACCAGAATTTTTTTTATTGGGAATTCCTGGAGACAAATTAGATAAAGACATATTTTACCTCACTATACACATTCTCACAGCAGCAAAATTAGTGATTGCGCAAAACTGGAAAAATACAACCCTACCAACAAGCATAACAATTATACAAAAAATTTATGAATGCGCAGAATATGATAGACTTACAATAACATTAAAAGGACTGGGAGAAACAAAATATTACAAACACCTGGAACAAATGGTATACATGGATAGATAAAGAAAGAAAGAAAAAAAAGATAACTGATAATAGGATGTGTAGATATATGTATATAATGTATAATGTATATAATAGTATATAAGAGTTTGAATAAGATAGCTCAGTAAAAAAACAATTACAAAGTGAAACAGGTGAATAGGACCGTTGTTGATTCTATATGATAATATAATAATTGACCCATTTTTTTTCTTTTTTATGTATGTATATGTGTGTTTGTCTTTTACTTTTTGTTGTTAAAACCCAATAAAGATTATTAAAAAAAGCAAAAACAAAATTTAGTTAGCCATTTGGTTAGGGACTACAGTTTGACAATAATTGGAGGACCACAAATAAAACAGTGTGTCTGGTAATTTCAGTGTTGCAAAGAAATGTACTGGGAAAGGCAACAATGAACACATGCCACAAGCAGTTGTGAAGAAAAGGACAAATGAAGCTGGCAATTCTGTACCTCTGCAGAAGACAAAGAATATAGCTAATGCTACAAAAAATCAAGGTAAATTTAGGTTGACTATCATGTGACTATGTTTTCCATTTTGGAATTTGTGTTCACAATAGATGGACAATGTTACATATATTTTGCATGCATAAAATTCTTTATTTTATTTATTTATATTTAATTTGTCAACAAGTACAAAGAAACAACAGTAAAACATAGACATTGGCACAATTAAAAAAATATAAATAGGCAAAACATAGCCATAAACACATGGGATGATTACAAATAGATGGGAACAGAAGGACAGGGACAGTAGGCATGCAGGTGCACTTATGTATGCCCCCTTAAGGACCTCTTGAAAAACGTGAAAGGTCCACAATAGACAGTTTAAGGGAAAAAGCATGGGGATTAGTGAGACTAACAATAGGATCAGGTAAGGTGTTCCAGACATTTATAACTCTTAGTTAAGAACTAAGGGGATCCATTCCAAGGTAGCAGGCCATTGTATTGAAACCTATTAAAAAAGTTGGGGGGATTTTGACTGTGTGAAACAATGGATATTCTTTAAAAATTAGCAATGTGATTCCATGACAACTGCATTCTATGCAGCAAAGCACACTAATTATGGATACAGTCACAGTAATATTTTCTCAAGTCTGTAAGAATGTGTATTTCATCACATAGCAGGTTAAGTGCCCAACCAATAAATAAGAGAAAAAATTAACATAAAACCTATTCATGTAAAAATGAATATGTACTTTACATATTTTTTTAAAAAAATATTTTATGTGACTAGTGTACTACTTGAATTACTAATTTAATTTCAAACATCTATTTAGTGGTTCAGTTTCTTGAAAGATTATTTGGGAATCAGATCAAGAATGCTGTGCCAAAGTAAATTCCATTTTTCCTCTCTTGGATCCCCAAGGGGCTTGCTCCCAATGTCCCGCTGCCTTAAATACATTCTAGTCTCATTGTGTGAGATGATTTACCCCAGGGGTTCCCATTGCTACAGACATCATCTGGCATACTTTACTTTCTCATATCCATCCCCTCTGTCTGTTTTCCATTCTTACAAACTCATTGATAAAAAGTAACTATTGAAACAATAGCTTTTAGCCCTTTAGTGGCTTTTGAACTGGAAACGTTATATTAGGACATATTAGCAGAGTGTATATTGCTCAAATAAGATAATTTTTATCATGATTTTGGTCCAGTGCCTGCTAATTATTTTGAATATGGAATATTGATTCATTTGTCTGTTTAAATATCCTTTTTTTCTGATCTTTGTCTCTTTTTATAGTAATATAAAATATTACTGTTTTTTGCCCACTGATAATTTATTGGTTCTTTTCATAAATGGGTTGTCTTAATTTAATAAACTTTGCTGAATGGAATGTAACGTAAGTCTAATATGTTGCCTTTTTAGGTCTACAGGGAGATTTGTCAAATCCACTTAAGGCTGCTCTTTCTCCAAAACAGAATGAAGAGAATGGTATGACACAAGATATGACACCAACTTCACTGAAGAAAAAAGCTAAATCTTCACCGGCAACCTCAGTTAAAGCTACTGCAAAAATAGTAACAACCAAAACCCAAGCACATTCAAAGAAGACTGACATGACAAACAATAAGGAACTAAAACAGAAAACAGTTAGTGTTTTAAAACTTCCATCAGGCCAGAAGGCTCCCAGAAGCGAATCATCACTTCCAAAGAGCGTACATGGGGAAGAGCAAAAGAATTCAGATCTTAAACTTGAACACCCTACTTTGGAAGATCAACCATGTGGCAATCACAAATTCAATCCAGATGGCAGAAATGATAGCGGACCATCTTTACCTGAATTACAAAGGCAGAATATACCTATTTTGGAAAAAAATATTTCCCTCGAAGAAATGGCTTGCAAGAGAGATTTGGGACCTTCTTGCATGTCAGAGCAGAACATGTCTATGAAGCACGATGAGGCAGCCAAACAAACTCATAAAAATGAGGATGATAAATCTCCCATAAATGAAAAGTTGGAGCAATGTACCCTTGAACTGCATCCTATTCAGTGTCATGAGGGTACTGCATGTGGAAACGTTAACCAAAATGCTACACATTTGACTTTAAATGAAATGGAAAAATGCAAAACACTTCCGGAGTCTGTTGCTTGCCAGAATTCCTTAGAAACATTAAGAAAAAATGAGAACCATTTGATACAAGAAAAACCACTTGTCTCTTTTGATACCTTTGAAGACGAAAAGGATATCAGCCAGGAGAATGGCTCATCACACAGGCTATCTGATGGTTCAAACTCTGAACAGGAAGAGAAAAAATCCTCTACTTTTAAAACCTTTGTGATCGATTCTGAAAGTGCTGATGAACTGTCTGATAAGTCTGCCTTGACTGACTCACAGTTGGCTACAGTGGAATCAGAGCCTGCTTCGAAATCTTACATAGAGCAAGCGGCAGAAAAATGCTCGTCTAAAGATACTGACACAACAGAAACTCCAGAAAGTCATGAAAATTCAGACACTCCATTTACCGATCAATGGAATATAAGTTCCAGCGCACTTGATCCAAAAGAAAGCCCTGAGTCAGATACTGGCAGTGCAACAACATCATCAGATGATATAAAGCCAAGATCAGAAGATTATGATGCAGGGGGATCTCAGGATGATGAGGGATCAAATGAAAGGGGGATTTCAAAATGCAGCACCATGCTATGCCATGATTTCCTTGGCAGAAGCAGTAGTGATACAAGTACACCTGAAGAACTAAAAATGTATGATACAAGTCTAAGAATAGAAGTAAAAATGAAAAAAGAAAACTCTGAACTCTTTCGGGTAATATCAACGAGTGATGAGGAAATCCCTAGAAAAAAGCCTGAAACAACATGGTTACGTCAGGGTGGAGAAAGGCAAAGTGGATCCAGTGTTGGCAATACTAATTTTGCCACCACACAATTTCCTCAAGAAGCTGATCATGTCTCTTCTTCGGCAGATGAGACAGAGGAGGAAAAGTCTGAAAATGAAAACGCTGTAGACAAAATGCCTCCACCAGAAGTTCCTGTTCAGCAGTTCCATGGGATAGTGAATCTAGCATTTGATGATGCCACGGAAAACGATATTGAAAGTCAAGAATTCTCTGCCACTAAAAATTTTAAGCGCTCCGTATTACTGTCAGTGGATGAATGTGAAGAACTGGGATCTGATGATGGTGTAGAGGTTCATACTCCTCTGCAATGTACTCTGGATGCTGCAACGCCTTCCGATGTGTTTGATAGCGTTTCCCATGAGCATCACGGCAAAACATTTTATTCAAGGTACTCACTGGAGATTGAGGATGGGTTCCTGGACTATAAGGGAGATGACAAAGAAAAGTTGCACAAAAATGAAATGCCCTCTATAGATCCTCATGACACCGATCAAACCGTAAAAGATTCTCTACCTACTTCAGTTACAGAGCAAACATGCATGGAGAGAGCTGAGAAAATAGGGGACGGCCAACTTTCTGCAGAAGTCAAGTGTGAAGGAAGTAATGGCTTTCAGTGCAATAAACTTTCAGACCATGACACAAAAACTCAAGGAAGACCTTGTCACTTGGATCTTCATCAACGTGATAATACTGACTTACAGAAGAATAGCTCTACAAAACCTGTTGATCCTTATAAGACTCACTTCCTGGCTCAAGAAGGTAACATGAAAGAGTCAGCATCCCCTGAATACACTGACACTGCTTTACTTGCAGGTAATGTACAGAAATAAAAAAAATGTTACATTCCTTGAAATATTAAGTATTAATGGAATATTAGAGTTTATGCTGGGACTGAATTTCAATTCTAGTAAATCCCTTAGGAATTTTATGCAGACTTCTATACAATTCATATTCTGAATAGTCAAGAATATGTTGTAGCTTGCAGTTCCTGTAGGTAGTTGGTAATGTGATCTTGGATAAAATAAAGAGCAGGCTGCTGTTCTATTCTTGAGCCTTTTTTTTCAGAAGGACATTAGCAGCTCGTATATCCATTTGTTTGAAAAACTATATGATTCATAAATATACATGCATACATATATATATATATATATATAATCTATTAAAGTGGGATGTGCAATAACTTTGTTAAATGTTCCGCATTGTTAAGCTGAATAGATATATTGATTACTACAGTTTCTGTTTTGCACAAAGTTGGGGATTAGTCTTGTACTGTTGCAATCAGTGGGACTTTAACATTGACTTCAGAGGAAGCTAGTCTGCAACCTGAAATACTTTCAGGATATTCTTAAATGATGCTAGCTAGGAGAACATTTTTTAAGAAAGAGAAAGATTATGCTTTAGAAACCAACAAATATATCTAAATGTACTATGCTTGCTTCATATGGTTGGGTAACTTCTTGTCTAGTTTTATGTTTCTTAAAACAGGAATTCAACTCAATACCCTAGTACACAAAGTGCACCTGAATGTTTTTTTTAATTTCTGTGTATCAAAACATTTAAAATGATTTGTGTTCTGAATGATATAATTGATCAAGTTGTAACTCTTCTTTTTGTTTGCTTGCTTGTTCTTGCTTGCAGCTATCCTTTGCATGTACAGTATACTACTTTAACTATAAGTTTATGGGAGCAGGGGAAATATTTGTTTTTGTCACCTTTGAAGATGACTTGGCTGAAGTCATTGTTCTTAGTGAACATGTCTTCTCTTTCCTTTCTTCTTTCCTTTTGTTCCACTTTCCTCTTTATACTCTATTTTTTCCTATTTTAAGTTGCAGCTTTAGTGGTTTAAAAATCCATGTGCATTAAATGTTGGTTTACACAACTTACCTCTTTCTGTATTAGAATTTTTTCTAATTCTGAAGGTACAGTATATTGTTAATTGCCAATGGTAACTTTATGTATAAGCCATATTTTGTTTCATTAACTTTTTTAAAAATACGTAACTTAAAAGTTACAATCTTTTGTGAACTTTGTATGCAGTTACATTTTCTTCTTACTTCTTATTTGGTTGTAATTGTCCTCCTGCACTGAATTAAGTAACCTGTACAGAAACACTACAAAGAAAGTCAAAACTTGTACAATTTTTACAATGTGTAGTATTATGAATTATTTCAGGAGACATAGATGATTGTGACAGATTGACACAAACCTGCATGTATGAGCATCGGCTTCCAAAAACCCTTTCTCCAATATACGAGATGGATGTTGGAGAAGCTTTTGAGCAGAGCATGGAGTCTGAAGTGAATTTTCTAGATATGGATTTTGAAGACCAACAGTTTGCCGAACAGGACTGGACTCTTCTCAGGCAATTGCTATCTGACCAGGAATCAAACTTGGACATCAAAAATTCTGTTCCCGAGGACCTTAACTTAGCACAGTATCTCATCAACCAAACACTATTTCTGGCACGAGACACTTCACAACCTCAGGGTAAAGCACAGTTTGACACTTTCAGTAAGTGGACTGAATTAATATCTCCACTGGATGATTCTTCAGCAAGTATCACAGTGGCAAGTTTTTCTTCAGAAGATTGTTCTTCCCCACATGGGGAGTGGACAATTCTTGAACTGGAAACCCATCATTAAGGTATCTGTATGATACAGGACTCCTTCTCTCTTTTCCTCTCCCTCCCTCTGCAAGTAAATATTTTGCAATATTTCCATATGATGACTATTATATTGGTCAAGCATGAACAATCCAATTCTAAGTAAAAATTATTTGCAGGTAAAATCATTTAAGTGGATGTTTCTAAAAAGCATTTGCAGCCATTTTTTGTTTCTTTTTCTTGACTTCTTAGGAAGAATTCTGTATGGAAAAAACTCTCGGCTTAGTATATTCTTATTTATCACTTAGTCATACCTTCCTGGATGTTCAATGAATTAAAATAGGAATGAAAAAAAAAAGTCGTGCTACCAATTTTTTCTTGTATCATTCTGCATTTAGTAGCTTCAAATAAGAAATTCACAGTGATTATATCAAGATGTGTGCCAACAGTATTTTAAATCCTAGACATGTATTTATGTTTGAATTTGCAGGAAAGTTTTGATGCAACTGTTTATTTATTTCTTTATAAATAGCAGCATGTAGATTTGTTTTCTCTGACATGTTTTTGTATCTTTTTTGTTCTGAAAACTTTCAATAAATTTTTAAATTGCTTAAAATAAGGCTACACATAACTATTATTGGAATATATGATACTTATTTTTATAGAAAAATATGTGTTGTTAAAGGAGCATACAGTAATTAACAATACCACTTTTTTGGAGAAGATGAAGGTGATTAGCAATTTTCAAACATGATGCATGTATGTCTCTCATGGACTAGAATTGATAACTTTTACAGGAAATTGGTCTGAGCAAGTGCAGGAGCAAAGAAACATGGCTGCCACATTTTTATTTAAAAAAATCCTTAAACTTCTGACAAAATTTTATTTTATTTGAAACTCAAATTCTTTTACAGCTAATTTGTAAGATGATTTTATGTTACCTTTGCCTTCAGTACATATGCCAATTCTTGTCTGAGGGAAGCATTTTACTTAAACTAAAATAATTTAAGACCAAGAGTTGAATCCAATTTCTTATTGGAAGAAAAAGGATCTTTTTTGTAGGGACTTCTTTTGGAATATCACTGAGGCTGAAACTTGAAATCCAACTTTCTTATGGCAAGATGTATGCTTGGTGCCGCATAGCTTGGAATTAGGTGTAAGACGAAGTAGTGTGGAAAATTGTTTATTTCTTTTACAATATGTTGAATGCTCCATGGGTCCACTGGTTTTCTCCCTTCCTATGGATCTGCTAGGCTTCCCTATGTTGCTATAATGAAGGAATTGTAAACTACAGTATCCCGACAGTATATTTTTGAAGGAAAATGTATAGAGATCTGTTGCTGATCTTCATTGTGATATTTGACATAGTAGTTGCAGCACAAGTGAATATTAATCCCTAAAACGATATTTATAAACAACCATTCTTTTCATATCTTGGATGCATACATTTTTAAATTCAACTGAACTTTAAAAAACACAGGAGCTACATTTGGAACACTACAGACTAATAGAATGTTATTACAGGATGAAATAAGAACTTAGACAAATAATGAAATGATCTTACAGGTTTTAGATACTGTTTTTTAGGATTAGGCTAATGTACGGGTTTGGTCCATTCTTTCAAAGTATTCTTAACTTGTTCCCACAGGACCATATCCATTAGAACTCTTGTCCCTGGTTGTCAGCTTCTTTAGATGCATTGTTTATTCCTTCATTCTACGGATTAGCATAGTTTGATAAATTATTTTCCCCCGTAATATTTTCACTAGTATCTTGAGCCTTTAGAGATAAAAATTATATTATCACTGGTTTCTGTGATCAAAAGTGGAATTGTGTAGGTTTGAGGCTGCATTGTTCACAAATTGGTATGATACACTATACCACATACATACTGCTATTCTTAGAGAAGGGAACATAGATTTATGCTGAAGGAAACAAAGCAATATTTCACTATCTGCTGCTTGCTCAATTATATTGAAGCAAGTTTTTGAAGTGAGCTCAGATGATAATGCTTTCTAACTAGTGAGTTATGCTTGTGACATACATATAAACACATAAATATCTCATTGGGCTCCATTTCATGTACTGTACAACAAGGTACATAATTAAATTTTGTAAGTCAAAACTCCACTCATTTCCACTTAGAGAATTCCACCTAGGTATGAGAATCCTACTATCACTCAGCTATAAAAGGTAGCTGGCAATTCATATAGCCTCATCTAACTCACTGAATTCCCAAACCTAAATCTTGACTATTCCCATTTCAAATCATAGATGAAGGCTGAGATGATTGAATATGACTTTTCCCACATTTTCAACTGGTACAAATAATTGTAGCACAGGGATTAATGCCTTGAGCTCTAGGTTATTAAAAACAAGGTTCTTTTTCTAAACCCTTCAGTTTTGCTTTCCCCAATCTGGTGCTATCTAGATAGTTTGGACCACATTTCCTCAAATTTCATGTCAGAGAAATCTGATTTAGGTGTTCCTGGACAACTCAACATTTTTACACCACTGATATGGTTATACTAAATCCAAAAAAGCTCCTTGCATGTAGTGGAAATTAATTAAAGATATTACAGCATATCTATAATCTTACATTGATAATGAGATAAAATGTTTGAAGCATTTCCAATACAGGGTTTTTTATAGACCTTGAGTATTGTTATTTGAAAAGTCTGCAGGAGATGTAAGATATGCTAAGACAGTATTAATAAGCAAGCAATAATAATTGTTTATTGATACAGATATATACAATAACACCCAGGGGAAAAAGATTTAAAAACTGAAATGTGTCAGATTTGCCAGTTGAATAAATATTGTTTAAAATTACAGAATTAATTTACAATCAATAAAAAAAATGTAATTTCTATGCCACGGAAGAGTTGATCTTTATTTCCAAAAGAATTTCAGCTTGCTCATTAGAGAGCTTGTTTTCCTGTTTCGAGTGAGGATCATTCATATGGTATACAATAATATTTTTTCACAACTACTGTATAATACAATAGCAAGTAGCATCGGATAACATTTGCATTACAATTAGTTCTAAGTTTAATTTTTAAAAAATATTTTACCAATTACAAAAAAAATAGAAAAGAAATGGAAGAGTCAAATTAAATCTTTGAGAGTAGAGAAGAAAATATTCCTAAATATTCTGAGCTCTATTAGAATGAAATAGAATAGAATAGAATAAAATAGAATATAATTCTTTATTGGCCAAGTGTGATTGGACGCACAAGGAATTTGTCTTTGGTGCATATGGTCAATGTACATAAAAAGACAAGATACACTCATCAAGAATCACAAGGCACAACACCCAGTGACAGTCATACAGTACAATAAGCAATCAAATCATACTAGGAAACAAACAATATAAATATAAATCACAAGGAACAAAGTTACAGTCATGTAGTCACAAGTGAGAGAACATGGGCAATAGGAACGAGAAGACCAATAGCAATAGTAATGCAGCCTAATGTGAATAATTTGACAGTGTTGAGGGAATTATTTGTTTAGCAGAGTGATGGCATTTGGGAAACACATGTTCTTTTATTATTCCCATTTCTATATATTTGGTACAGATCTACAGATGCCACAAAATGGCAACCATTTAGTAACTCTTTCATTTTTTAAATAAAAATTGGGACCAAAGCTTTATACAGAACTATCAAATGTGGGTCACCTAAATGAGAAAATTGGGTAGGGGTGGGGTTTTTTTAAACATGGAATTTTTCCTTTTTCTAAAAAATATTTCTTAAACAATCCCTACAACTCACAAATGAAGAAAGATAATACAAATGTGACTACTCGTTCACTTCTTATATGCAAAACTATTACCAAATTTACTTCACACAGTAGATAGTTACTGTATTTGTAGTTGAAAATTAATATAGCTTGCATCTAGTTTCCAATGCAGGTAGTCCTCAACTTACAACAGTTCACTTGGTGACTGTTCGAAGTTAGAACGGCACTGAAAAAAGTGACATGACCATTTTTCACACTTAAAGCATCCCCATGGTCATGATTCCCATTCGGATATCTGACAACTGATTCACATTTATGATGGTTGCAGTATCCTGGGGTTATGCTTTGCAACCTTCTGGCAAGCAAAAGCAATGGGAAAACCAAATTCACTTAACACCTGTGCTACTAATTTAAGAACTGCAGTGATTCACTTGATAAACGTGACGTGAAGAGTGGTAAAATGGGGCAAAACTCTGTTAAGAAATGTATTTTATTATTTATTTATTTATTTTATTAAATTTCTATACCGCCCCTCTCCTTGCGGACCCGGGGCGGTGTACAGCCATAATA
>JANHFP010001586.1:66358-77340 GCA_032468135.1 Calamaria suluensis
CTACTACTACTACTACTACTACTACTACTACTACTACTACTACTACTACTAAAGGCTTTATTCGCAGGTTGCAAATTCTGGAACATTATTCTACATGGTATACTTACCTGTTACTTGTCTCATTTCACTGGCATATCATATTAAATGAAATTCATCCGGATGTTTCTGTTGATAGAGTTCAAAAACAGCAGTGTGGAAAACTCAGCCTATGGCATAGGCAGCCATGCTGGGTTTCTTCACCATAAAATCCACCTGGGTGGCCTTGGGCCAATCTCTCTCTCTCAGCTCAACTCACCTCAGAGGGTGGATGTTGTGGGGAAAATAAGGAGGAGGAAAGGGTGTGGGATATCTTTGTTGCCTTGCATTATTTTGAAAAATAATAAAGGCAGAGTGTAAGTAAATAGGGCCGCCGAAACAATCCAATTTCTAGCCCCTTCTTAGCCAATTGAGAGGGAACCCAATTATGGCCTGGCCTCCATTTTTAAAAATGAACCACCTCAAGCAGAAATAAGGACTAATGGGTTAGAAAGATTTCAGCCACTGCCCGTATCAAAGACAAAACCGAGTTTACACTGCATCATCCTTGGATTCTATTTTCATCCATTTTTAATGTAAACCCTACCTCAAGTTTTATTTTCGTTAACTAATGCTTCCTAACAGTCCTGTTTTTGTAAGTAAATTGAACTGAGAATGGGAATGGACTGTGCATGCTTTTTATTTCTCCACTCAGTGGCATTTTCTTTGCTGCATTCCAGACACAATGACACTGGTGGATTGCTTCTGCCTGTCATTACTGCTGCTGATAGTAAGAGGAGGATTTTTTCTCATTAATCTTCTATGTATGAATTCATTAACTGTAACCAGGCTCAGAAATAGTGATTAATAGTGATTCACACATCATCCAGTGATCTTTAGGGACTAAAGTACACTATAGTATAATCTCAGTCTTTCATTCATTTTACCATGCCCCTTAACATCCTAATTGCAAGAGCAACATAGTCATGAGATATTATTAGTTAATCCACAATAAATTACTTTAATTCTGGATATGCAGATGTTCCTCATTTAACCAAGAGGCATTGCATTTCTCTCTTTAAATTAACACCACCATGCTTGTCAAAATCCAGAGGAACAAAATTGTGGCAGCAAGGATTTTCTTGTTTGTGTTGCTCAGCTTCTATAATTATTTTGACAACTAAAAATAAGGTTCACAACATATGCAAGTGCTCCTTACAACATAAATAATTTTTTTTTTACTATTTTGTCCAACAGTAGGTAACATTTAGTGGGATTGCATCTCAGGAATATTAGTGATTGCAAAAAATGTCTGCAAGTTGTGGTCAAGAAAAAATACGATGGATTACTACAATCATTCTGAGCTCATCTTTCCAGGTAACATGCCATAAATGCTCTAACCAAAAGGCTGACAATAGAAGTGTTGCTTATTCATAAACTTATTACATAGAAACAGCAAGGCCAGGCACTAAACACTAATTAATAAGAAGTCATGTTGGTGATGTTACTTCTTATCCTCCTCTGGCCTTCATATATACTCATCAATATAATTTTATTTTATTTGTTTATTTCTGGGGAGGTGGTTTATGTCTGAGCTTCTAAGAATATAAGGAATCTCCAAACCAAATATTATCAGATTGCCTATCCAAAGGTTAGATGCAATTATGTTACTGGAACGAACAAATAACTATTGAATAATTACATCATTGCTTCTATTTGGAGAGAAGAGAAGCAGCCACAGATATTTAATCTTTTAAAATAGTGGGATAAGTTTCCACAGCACACTAGGCTATCCTTGCTACCTGACAAAGTTTATAATTTGTTTTTATTAATTGTGAATAGAGATGATGCTCACCTGTGTGTTATTTTTCTCTTATAGACTCTTCCTTTAGTCAGCTAATAGGAATCAGACTGCACATTGAATAGTCTAGTGAGAAAGATGCAATGGAGAAAATTGCATAGAAAATTTTATCTAGATTCTCTTTGCTTTCAAGGAGATTGATACATCTATAAAGTTTATCTCTATTATTACTCCATTTATTTATTTACTTTTCATCCCACAGTTGTTATTTTTATAAATAACTCAATATGGCAAACACACATAATGCTTTTTTTAAAATAGCATTTCTGAATAGATGAGTAGAAAAAATGAGAAATTTTAATTAGCCTATCTCAGGATGATAATGCATATGAAATTACACATATAATTACACATGTAACTGTTTGCTTGCATGTTCTTTAATGATATTGAATTCTTTTGTAAGCTCAAAACAGCTCAGAATAAAATTGTGTTGTTGAAAAATGATGGTCCAACTTTTTCAATAAAATACTGCAACCTCATAACATTTTATTTTAGTTTTAAAAATATATTTTTAAAACTAAACAGTGAGGAAAAATATTTTCTCATAAACCAAATAGTTGAAGCACTGTATGAGGATATTATTCAATTATACACTTTATTTCCACAGTCTGCGATTTTAGACAGCAATTTTGTTTACTTTTTTAATTTAGAAAAACTACCAGATAGATCCTTTAATATGCAAGGGGAGCATCTCTCCTTACAAGAAAAGGCAATATAATTAATTTTATTCCATGACTGGAACATCCATAAGCATTTTTATCAGCTTTTGCAAAGAGATGGCTTGGCTAGATGGGCCTTTGATTGATCCAGCGTAGTAAAGATTGTAGGGTTTTTAAAATTAGTATTTATGTATATTAAAACTATTGTGAATAACAACCATTATACTTAAAGGACAGAATATATTTTAATATATCGTTTTGTTACTTATGTAGGATCATGAAATTTCAACCACCTTACAAAATCAGCAACACCGGGTTCGATATTCAGATTCAGTGGAAGATGGATCTATTATTTTCTCACTTTCTGGTATATTACTATAATTTTTCATTTTTCCCACAACAGCAACCCTATGAGGCGGTTTGGTTTGAGAAAGAGTAACTGGCCCAAAGTCAGCAACTAGGTTTCATGCCTAAGGGAGACCTAGAACTCATGCTCCCCTGATTTCTAAGCCAGCATCTTAATCACTACACCAAAATGGTTTACTTTAAATGGGATAAGTGGTTAACAGGCATAAAAGTGAAAGTGTAAGCTTAATTGCAGGTAGTCTTCTTAATGATCATTCATTCAGTGACTATTCAGAGATACTGTGGTGTTGAGCAAGTGGTACTTACAATCCATTGTCAAAGTTTCAACTGTTTCAGCACAACCCTGATCATGTGATTTTTGAGTGCTCAGAAAGTAGCTAGCACTTACAATGTTTGCAGAATTCCATGGTCATGGAATTGCCATTTGCAACCTTCCTGCTAGCTATCCATAAGCAAAGTCGGTAGGGAAGATGGCAGGGAAGGTTGCAAGTCACTCCTATAAGTTTCTCACTTTCCAGCCACATCCAGGGATGTCATACTCCATAGCATGCATCCACTTGCAGCACCCCACTCACCCACACTCCATAATATGTGCCAACTTAGCCAAGCTGATGCAATGCCATGGAAGCCATCTGCACATCCTCCTGCCTGTCAGCGCCATCACAGCTGCCACCACCCTCGGCCAGACTCGCATCATGCCAAAGCAGCTATGTAACCACCCACCAGTTTGCTTGCAAGCTGCCCAGAACTTGGGCAGAACTATGACTTCTTGCCAGCTTCCCCATTCACTATGCTTGTTGAAAGTCACAAGTGGTTCTTCACTTACCGTAAAAACCTGTGATCCTCACTTGATGACAGCAACAGGGACTGCTTGGGATTGCATTGCTAAGCTAGTCAGTCGTGTGACCTCACACTTTGCAATCATATTGCTTAGCGGCAGAAATTCTAGTCCCGATTTTCATTGTTAAATGAAAACTACCCATTTTGGGCTTTGCCAATTCTCTTATGTTGCAATAGTATTAGGATTGCTGCACAAAACTTGCAAAATAAAATGCCATTGTAACAAATATTATCCAAAATGCCCACTACCATTTTTTCATCTTTCTTCCAGATCTATTTTCTTGGAATTTCCATTAATCTTCAGTATTGTGGATTTAGGATGCAGCTGTATATAGATTTTTCAGTTTGAACAGTTGTATATACCAAACCATGTACAAATCATATACTGTATGTACTGTTTTAAATCAACAATTAAGTATAGTTTAACAAAAAGTTCTTCTCACTTAGGTGTTGCATTTTTGCTTGCTGATACTCAAGATTTGCTATTGACAAATAGCAAAGTCATTTTTGAAAGAATAAAAAAGTTCATGACCATTCACAGAAATGGATTTTTACTTTTATCAGCTGCCCTTCATGGACCAAAAGAATGGGAAGTAATGTTCAGAATTCAGCAGAGGTATGAAATAATTAAGTCATAATTTGAAATTTTCTCTTTTGTTAATGGAAATTAGGTATAGATATAGCACTTGCTGACACATACTATTTAAGATAATTTCTGTTCATTCAGTGAAAGCAATCCAAATAATAAAGGCACTTTATTGTGTTGCAAATTATAATATATACAGTCTCAACCATTTGGGCCCTTTACAGTCATAGTTGAGATTAGGTTACCACGTAGAAAATGATTTTTTTAGCTTGCCGGTTTCCTTTGGAGAGACCACAATTGAGGGAATAGAAGTTTTCTGGGACCTCCTTGGTCTCCCAGGAATTTATGATACCATTGTAACCTTCTGGATGGTCTCTAAAGGATTTGGGTGGGATGGCACTGTTCTGAAGTGATTTCCCTCCTTTCTAAAGTTGTGTTGCCAATTGGTGATGATGAGAGAGATCAGCCTAATCCTCAGGCCAAAGCATTGCCATGAAAGGGCTGCCCCAGTGCCTGGAAACTGTTAAATGCCTTCAAGATGAATTTGGATCTCTGACCTAATTATTTCAGGAAATTCCATCTTTGACTCTGAACAGGTGGCTCAGGGATGGCCCATAATTAAAAGTTCCTATAGCTCATAGTTCCTACTTGAAGAGCAAGTGACAGCCGTAGCTTTCCATCTAAATTATGACCATTTCTAGATCAGAAAGCCCTGTTCACGATCTCTCATGCCCTAAAGCTTCCTATTTGGACTACTCTAAGATATTCTGGAAGGCCTGGAGGAACGTTGTCCATGGGGTCGTGATGGGTTGGACACGACTTCGCAACTAACAACATATTCTGCATTGACCTATCTTTCAAGAATATTTAGAATCATGTATTTCCAGTGGCTTCTAGATATGACTTGTTCCACTTGCATTTTTAAAGCCCCATGTGCTTTTTGTATGAAGGTCTGCCTTCTGTATGCATCCACCCGTCAAACCAGATCAAATAGGGTTAATTCCCTCCGGGTTCAGTACTTGACAAAGAGTGTTTTCAGTAGCTGCTCTGCTTCTTTGGAACTCCATCGCAGATTTAGGCATCTTTTTTATCTGTTATGCTTTAACAAAGCTGTGAAGACTAAATATCTTGCACTGGGATGGTGTGTTGTAATTAAAAGTGGGCATAGGACATTTATATTTAATATTTTTTTATCTTTCTTGATTTTTTAATATGTATTTGGGCTGTCATTATTTTAAGTGTTGACATAGTTGCCTAGAGCATTCAAGTAAGGGTAATAAAATAGACAAATCAGTAAGGCTTGCCATCACTTTTTGTCCCTCTTGAGGTTTCTGGAAATTGTGGACACCTGTACAGAAAATGTAACAAATTAAGTGAGATATGCAAGAAAATATTTACAAAACTTTCAGAATAAATTTATCTATGTTTGACTGTGGAAGGTCTTACTTCCAATTAAGAAGCGATCAAAGTGCATAGTATAAAATCCCAGTTGAGAAGAGGAGCATGCTATTGATATTACAGGAGATGAAAATATCCTGATGTTGCAAATTTGTGTTTAAATTTGTGGGTTGAAGAACACAAAGAAATTCAAGATTATTTTTCAGTAGAGGTTTTTAAAAGTAAGTTATCAGCTAGCAAATTGTATTACAGCAACAGCTATATTTCTTAGGGAATTCAGGAATACTAATATAGAGACATATATGAAAGTAAGACATGCAGTTCCTTCCAAAAGGCAGAGAATATAACTTAGTTATTTAGTTCTAATTTAAAATATGGAAAGTTAGAGAAAAGGATAAGAAACAAACATGTACATAGCCAGCAGGACCAAACCAATCTTCCTCTAATTTCGACCTTCAATCATTGTTCTATGCTAGCAAGAGTACAATCCCCAATCACCATTTTCATTGCAGCAGCTGGCATTTCTGTATTTTTGTTGGAACGGAAGCAATTAGACATGCAACTGTAGTTCATAAAACATTTCAGATACAGAATGTTTTCCAGGGTTTAATCTGCTTTTATAAAACAGCTGCGGGTTTCACAGCTGAAAAGCAACACGGAAATATTTAAATTGATCTACATCATACCAGACTAACTAGCCTAATATTATAGTGGATGAAAAGTAGGATGTATATTTTTGAATAAATACTAGTGTATAGAAGACTGACCCTAGCAGAGATACTACAAATATGTATAAGGAATTTATTTTTGTAAACTTGTCAACTTAGCCTTTTTATTTTATGACATTAGGTGTAACTTTCATTTTGTTATCTCACTAGTACCATGATTGGCAAAAGTTAAGGGACAGTCTACTTAAAAATCCATTTTACTTCAATTTCCTGATCCCTCTATTTAGAAATGTTGGAACTTAAACCACTGTAAAACCATGACATCTTTGCACTTGGTGCTTAATTGTGGTTCCTTATAGAAAGCATTGTTATCTGAAGAAACAAAATACAATTCTATAATGTCATTGAAGTGCATGGCCTGTTACAGAATAATATAACCAAAACAATAGTTTGCTAGATTTAGCATTGCTAAATCTAACATTGCTTTAACATTGCTTCAGTAGAAGGAAGATAATAAAGAGCAAAGGAGACCACAATTAATAGGACTACTTAGCTGAACATGCAGCTAAGTGTTTATTCTTCGTTTGCTTTAGGAGGGAAGAGAGTGGGTGACTGCTATACAGCAAGGGTCTCCAACCTTGGCAATTTTTAAGACTTGTGGACTTCAAAAGGAAATTCTGTGAATTGAAGTCCACAAGTCTTAAAGTTGTCAAGGCTGGAGAACATGGCTTCACAGGGTAACTCATAAATAATTGTGAAAGATTGGTGTCCATATTTGTTACTAACAGCAAGTACAAGGCAAAAGGATTGGTATATATTCAGGGAAAATAATAATGTCCAAATAACATTTTTCCTGAAAAAATACAAGGCTATATCTTCTGTGGTGCACTGGTCCAGGAACTATGAGTTCTAACTCATCATCTGACACTGATGAGGCTACAGCAGGGCTGTCATACTCATGGCCTGTGGGCCAGATGTGTCATGTGCTGGCCACGCTCATGCCCATTTTAGCGAAGGGGAGAAAAATTCTGATACTTCACGTTATGATGCTGTGACACCGTGAGTTTGACATTCCTGGGCTAAATCATAGGCTAAATTCAACATTGCCAGAAGCATAGAATCCAATAATATAACTTCTTTTTTTTTGCATTAATGTTTGTTTAATTTTTGACATCACAACTCAAAAGGATCTCAGATCAAAGATCTAGGAGAGGATGGACAAAAAATGTTTGTCGTAGAATAGTTATGGGTTAAGGTGCAAGTACGCCTTTCAGTTTTCCAACAGATTGTATTTTCTATACTAAAATGGAGACAGTGGACTAGTGTTTCATTTATTAAATAATCATCAATAAAACAGTCTACTTCCCATTTTAAACATTTATATATATATCTCCCACTATTTTAGCCAAGAAATATGAATACCCCAAATGTTACTATCATATTCATTTATGTAATTGTATACTATTTTTATCTGTACTAAAAATTTAATGAACAAATGGATATTTATAAAATAATCTCTGCTTAAGATTTTTAGGCAGTAATTTACGAATAATTCCAGTCCATAATACTGCTGAAGCTGTTAAATTAATGTTGACCATAGCAAAGGTAAGTGCAGAATTTGTATTTTAAAAATTCTGTCTATAGTAATATATAAATATTTGCACTAAAATAGTTTCATTTGTTGTGCAGTACAACATTTGAACATAATAGCATGGTTGCTGCCAGAGTAGAGATTTTTGATTTCAAGACAGCTTAAAATATTAATTATAGATGAACACAATCCAGAATTTCTTAAAAATTAAGACAGACAAATAATACTAGGTCTTTACCCAATTATTTGGTTTGGCTGAGCATACATGAAATCTCATTGCCATTTGTGATCTATACTGCCTATAATTGTCGACTCTGCTTTTGCAGAGATATTTTTAGTTCAGTCTGCCATTCCCCCCTCCCTCCCAGAATGCCACCTGGTCATTTTGGATTTCAATCCAGCAGCCCAATTCAAAATCCATTTTGAGAGCAAGCCCCAAATTATTCAAAGAAGTATGGTCTTTACTTCTCAATATGCCTATAAATGTTGTGTTACAAGGATATTTTAACATATGCTTTTAAGAGTAGATAGTATTGAATTAGCAGTATTTCTGTTTAGATCACATCAATATAAAATCAGAATTAAGCCCAAGAATTCAACTACTTGAAAAATGTCATTTGTAGAACTTTTGCTTGGATATTGGATGGTAAAATTTTCAAATCTTTCTTATTCATGATATAGTGTTTATTCATGATATTATATTTCTCTTATTGGAAGACTTCTTCAAAACCCTATCTGGACAACATTCACTACAGAATGCTAATGGCAAAGACACAGATTATAGAACAAAGCCCTGTTTGGAAAATGCTTCATCACAGTCAATTGCACCGAAGTTAAAGACCATCCAAATTATTCAAAAATGTGACCATGTTTATTTTGTACTTTAAAAAAAAACATATCTACAAAAAAATCAACACCTATCTGAAAATACACTTTAATAGATATGCTCAAAATAAAAAAAAACTCTCTGTAGTTAAGATGTTTAATCTCCAGTATAAAGAAAGAAATATTACCCTTATACATTTTCCTTTCAATAGTCAAAAGAAGGACAGATCTAAACTACCATCAAAGTAATTTCAGGGGAGAATGGTTATTATTAAAAAGTACAGAAGAGCAGCTAATAGACATGATTCTAACTTTACAGTTTTATATCACAATAGTTGTTTACTCACTTCTGTTTTTGCCTTTTGATAATTCTTATTCTGTATTTTAGCAATGTTATTTTTCTTCCTTTTGTATTATGATAACATGGGGACATGTATCATACATATTGAAATTTAAGTAATAGGAATCATTTTACCAACACATCTGTATATAAGCTTGTGACAAAGATAGGAATTAAATTATAAGCAGCTTTTGTCAATCGATTCACTAGTATGAGACTTAATTCTTTGGGATTATATCCAGAATCAGATGGATTCTGTTAATGGAAGAAGCCCTACTATTCATAGAACAAATTACAATCCAACTGAAACTTGCATCTAGAAGGGGAAGGGTCAAGAACAAGCAAACAACTTTTGCCAATTATTTTCTACCCCTTCCGATGTTTGTCAAACTGCCCTGGAGAATGTCACTAATTCTACACATCTGGTTTTCATGGCATTCAAGCAGAACAATAGTTTCCCTCAATTTTAAATTTTGTGAATAAAATGTACCAAGTAATCTTTTGTAGTTCTTCCTTACTTTTATATTGCTACTTTATTTCATAGTATGCCTTTATAAATAGGTAGTGTTACATTAACATGTTAGCGTGAAAATACATGGTGATAGTTACATGTGGTTCTGTCATTCAAAATATAGCAAGGGCACAATGTAATCCTGGGACTAACCTCTGAAGGTGAGGGGAAATATATATATATAATACCTCTTGCTACCTCTTGCAAGGTACCTCTTGCTCTTAGAAAGGTCTGAATTAAGGCCTAGCCTGATGATGGTGGATGCAATTTCACCGAAACGTTGCAGAATATGCAAACTTTTACATGGGAAGAAACCCGAAAATATACAAACCATATATTCTAAAACTTATCTAGAAATCTGTAATAATAATTATTTTGGGTGTTGTTGTTTTTTTAAAAAAAGGTATGTTATATTTCAGTCAGTCCAACTTGATAAGTGGAATACTGAAATAAAGATTTTATTTGACTCCAGTGGTTTCTTCAGTTGCAGCCTTTGTTTTCAACGAGTTCTTCTACCCTTGCCAGAACACTCTCCATTAAATCAAATGTAAAAAGTGCAGAGTGAAGAGCCTGAAACAGATTAACATTATAAATTTAGAAGTATCTTGGGAATGCTTTACTTTTTCTTATGTAAAAGAAAACACACATTTTAATAGTTTCCCTAAAACCAAATTACTCACTTGAAGCTCCATGTCCTTTGTAATTTCTGACATCTTTGCTTTAGCTATCAAACAGGTCTTTTTAGAACTGCGAGGCTCTGCTATGGAAAACAATAAAGGCCATATAATTCCCTGTAACTTCACTTTGGCTTGAAAAACACTATATTTAAGTATCCCTGCAGTCAATCTTACCTGGCATTTCTTAGAGGACAACTCTTAACATAGAGCTAGTATTCATTTATTCATTCATTCATTCATTTGGTTTCTATAGCCACCCATCTCAACCCAATTGACTCTGGGTGGCAAGTTGTTTGGTGTGATAATGGGTGATAATAAGTGGCACTTCCTTTTGGCATGGAAGTTGATCAGGTAACTCTGAGCCACTTATTATGTACATATATCTTGAATTGTACAAAATAAAGGCAAGTGATTGTACGAGCATGCTATTTTTAAAATTTTTGTTCAATTGGTCATTTATCTTTAACTCTTTGCCCAGCATTTTTCCAGGAGTACATGTAACAGTTTCTTTGAGTCCTTGTAAATTTATGCTTGTATCTTCAATGGGAATAACTAGCCCCTTCTGTTTTAATAATAATAATAATAATTTATTAAATTTATATACCGCCCCTCTCCGTAGACTCGGGGCGGTTTAACAGCCATTTT